>JANAWD010000074.1:0-98729 GCA_027627245.1 Meripilus lineatus | reverse complement strand
CTGAGCCCACCGGCTCGGAATGCAGGATCGTCAAGAGAACCCTCACCCTCAGGCTCACCGTCGAGTTGGGGGCGTCATCAAACGTCTCGTTATCGTTCCAACTCACATGCGGGTGATGGGGAGGATGCAAGAGGGGAAAGGAATCATCAGGTTCAGTACGATATGACAGTTCCGCCACCTCATATACAGCAACATGTCACTTTGCCAACTTCAGGTTTGAGTTTTGATCAACCATCGAGCGTATACCCCAGTCCTCCCATACCCAACATTCCGGCTCTTCAAATACACCATCATCCTCGTCCCTTCCTCTCATTTCCCGGTCCTCCCGGCCATCCTCCCCGTCCCCTCCTCCCAACCATGAACAATCCTCCCCTCTGGCACACTCACTCCCATTACTATCGCGCTCCCCCTCCCCTCCCGCCCCCGCCCATCCCACACAAGGTCTGGATACTCGACTGTAAATCCTGCGGAAAGTTCTTGACCAATCGAGGAATGAAAGTGAGTGATCTCCTTCCCATAGTTGGCAATCTTTTGCTCTCCACTTCCGTCTCGGAGAAGAATCCGACCTTCGCTGTCCTTCCCCACCACGCACATCCAATGCACACACACAGACCCTGTTCCTGGCTCAGGGTTTACTCGCTGCCATTGCCATGTGCTATGACTTCACAGAGACATTTGGACGTGGCGCAACCAGGCCCAAGTGCTGGGCCTTGGAGAGCAACACCTCTCCCTTGTTCGTTCATAACCCTCTTCCACCCTCGAGCAAGGTTTGACCGGGGTATTCATTAAGCGTCTATTATCTTCTCCCGCCCGAAGGCAATCTTCGATCCATTGTTCAAGATCTCTCTGGGCGATGCTGACTTTTGCTCTTCCTACAGGCAGTTCTGTTACTACGTCCCAACGTACCCCTCTATTCCACGGATGCCATGCCCATCAACTGCTCGGCCTATTCACCGCCCACGGAGACAAGAAGTTCCAGCACGCCCTTTACATCCTCAGCGGGCCCAAATCATGGCCACCCGAGCTTTCAATCCGATGTGGATCGGTCCCGCTCGATGGCCCGAACGTGCGAATGCCTCACACAAACCTTGTCCTGCCACGGCTGTGGGAGCAGTGTCGGGTATATGATCGTCAGTCCCTGTCAACGTTGCACGTCCTCCATCTCAGTCACGAACCGAACGACCAACGGACACCGATTTGTCTTCTATTCAAGTGAAATTGCGGCTTGTGAAAGGCATTACATCGCAGGCGAGGGCGGAGTCGTACCCTTCAACCCGCCTTCACCTCCTGTTGTCGGATATCCCCCTTCACAGTCTGTGAACCCTGCGCATCCGCATGGACAGCAACAGCATCATCATTACATGCAACCGCAACGCCCTCCGTCCCCTGGATACGATTTTGTTCCTAACCATCTACCAGATTCAGATGGAAGCTGGTCATCGGGATCTTCGAGGAGTGGATCGGGTCACACGACACCAGAGTTGGCCAGTAGTTTCAATGCAATGTCGCTATCATCTCGCCGGGAATCCCACCAACAACCTGGTCGTCGCAGTTACGAGTCTTCACGCTCCCAGCACCGTCATCACAATCAGGCACCCGTTCCCCAACCTGCATCGCCAACTTCGTATGGTCCCTCGCATTCGCATAGAGGCTCGGATAATCCCTATGTTCAAGACGGTCGAGTCGTACCCTTCCTGATTTCGACGGGCCAGCCTGAACCGGCCCCTGAACCACTCAAGGCTGGAGAGGTATTATATTGGCATCACCTTGTGCGGAGTGGGGAGATACCTGGTGTTGTGGAGGATGCCCGCGCAAGGGGTGCTTTGCCTCTCTCGCCTACGACTCCCGATTCTATTTCGCCTATAGATGCAAAAGCGGCTTCGCCTGTTAGTGCTACGTCGAGCACCGCACCCAAGAGACGATTTTTTGCAGGATGTTAAGTCTTTGAAGTCGAAAGCAATGTCTCGCTTCAGGACCCAATGATACCGATGGTGTTACTGTACCATGATTTCCCCCCACTGTTCACTCTTTGTTTTGTTTCTTACATCCTGAAAGTCCCGAGTTATTTGATGATGATCACGACTCATTACAAATGGTTATTTAACGTCGTCTTGTTGTATAAAGCAATCTCTCTCCATCTCTCGCTCTGTCTCTCATTTTTTTCCCTTTCCTGTCTTTCATTGATTACATTTGTCTTGTCTGTCTTGTTTTTCCTACCCGTTCTTTTCAGACTTTTTCTTCCTGGACTCGGACTCTTCCCTTTCCAAGGGGGAAAACCTGGTCTTTTGATTGATCAGAACATCCCTACCAATGACGACTCCCACCCGCACTCTCGTTTGTTTGTTTGGTGTTTTTGTCGGATTGTTCTCACCATTTCATCATTTCCATCTCTCTCCTCTCACTAGTACTCTCATTTCATACCCCCCTCCATTTTCCAAGCGAAAATTTGACCTGTAGTTGTATACGCCATTCCTCGTTGAACAGAAAAGTATGTATTCCATGTCTCCATGTTTTTCTTCTTCTTCTTCCATCTCTTTCTTGGTTATTATTTTCCTCGATACGGTTACCGGAGAAGAAATCAACGAGTAGTGTTGAAAGGGAGGCTAGGGACATCTGACATGGGGATGTATCTTGGCCAGTGTTGTGCATACTACATACATAGCTGTAGAGTTTATGTACATGTTGTACCTTCCGATGTGGAATAACATGAGAAGCTTATCCTAAATGTACCAGACTGAGTTTGTGATTTCGAGTCTCGCTTTTTTTTGTCTTTTTATCTCAACCTCGGTGTAAACCCTGTCAATGCCATCTTGGATGGTTGCCCGTTTTGTTCGCCGCCGGAGAGTTTGGGCGCTCCGCAGTGTTGTCAACTTGAACTTGAACTCTATTCTGTTGTTTAAACATAATAACCAACTACAGTACCACTGGCAGTCCCTAGACGTGTTGATCCACCTAAACGTCTCTCGGGATGACGAACCGTTTTCCCTGACATGCCTGAAAGCTTCGTTCATACAGACCGCCTTGGATTTTCCATCAGACTTCACGCAACACGCCACTGCTCTCCTCCGGTCCAAATTCACTGATCATCTCCCCTGTCTTCAAGTTCCACCTCAAGCCGGACCTAAGTGACCCTGGGAGAAGGCTTCCAGCCAACAAATCGTGCGATTCTAGGATTTTGGATGCTCCTAGTTTTCCATGCTTCGTGTACGGTATAGGGGTACGAGCGTGGACCTTTGGGCGTCGGCGCACAACCTGCTGACAGATTCCGGGGAACTTCTACCGCTCTATCAGTGTTCTGTCCCTTTACTTTGGACCACGGCGCATCAGGATCCAGAGTCAATTCAGACAAAACCTGATATATCCCCTCGGAGAGTCATCATTTTTCGTATATCTTGGCGTTTTGTTGAATCGCTTGGCTTTTTCAGTGGGTTTAACTTCTCGGAGACATTGCTTGCTCGACTTCGGCTTGGATAAAGAACCGAGTCTCTCTTGGCGGATTATGCATAATGTAGTGCCCAGTTTTTTCCATGGGAATCCCCGAGGAGATGATCGAGGAGTTACCGTTTGGTTTTTGTGTTTTGCTTCAAGGAAGGCTTTTAGCACCACAGAGTATCTCCGTGACGTCTCTTGTTGGCTTTGTAAGTCTAAATTTCCAACCTCGTGCTACAATTTTTGCAGACAATTTTCCCGAATTTGCGAGAAGGTGGTACTCTAGACCAAATGGACGGACTCGTCCTTGGGCTGTGGTGATGGGGATTCGTTGGATTCTATCCTTCGATTCTGCATACCCTCGCAACGAAAGTGGGGGTCTCATTCTTGGGTGGGGTCAAAATGAAGTTCAATTTACCGATGTTCAAACGATGCTATCTTCAAGATCGCGCGACCAACGCACCCATCCTCGTGGATCCGTTCACTCATGTGAACGTTTTGATACCCAGTTGAATGGTATTCCCTGCTCCTCGGGAATGGGTACCGTCGCAGCCACAACGATTCGCCATACCCACGAAATAACCCGCCTTGAGCTCTGCTGCTGAATTCGCCGCTACGTCACTACCGCCGGTCGGATGAATACATTACCCGTTGAAGTCATTACTTTGAAAGTCAAGTTGATAAGCCATGATCTGACTCCGTTTGGCTGACGGCTATCTTATTGCAGGTGAACATGGGCAAATTCGCATGCCCTACTTCTTGATTTTCTTTTCTATACCAAGCGGACTGAACAGTTTTGAATGCGATATCTATCACATTCCCAATCGGCCCATATGCTCGTGTGTTGCATCTGTGTTACGGCACGGACCCGGAGTCGCACCCTCATTCAGCGCTGACAGAGGACGTGGTGAGCCGTCCCCTATATTAGTACCCCCGATGGAGCAGGCGACAACTTCGACACACTCATACGACGAGTACCACCGCGCGGACGATTCTCATCCGGGATTTTTCATGGGAAGTGATAACCACTCAGAACCGACTTGTTCTATTTTAAGATCCTGCTTCTGAGATATCGTGAATATATGCACGAGGTTCTCTTGGACCCGACGTTCTTCCAGGTATGGATCTCTCCCAGCGTGACCACTCTATTTGTTCGGGTTGGACATCGCGTAGAGATAGCGGATGCCTTCTGACTATTGACGACATTCGACGCACTCATTCCTTCTGATACGATACGCCCGTGATGCCAAAAAAGAAAAATAGCAATAATAATCATTTTCTTGAAGGGTCCGAAACCTCTTTCTCGACTTCTCTTCGACTATAAAATGGCTCTCACTTGAAGCAACGATATTGGCAAGACCGCATCCCAGGTCTCTTCGAGCCAAGCCAACCAGTCTTCTAAGCCAGAACGATGGTTCCATCTATTCTTCTGCTCGCGTCACTTGTCACCCTTGTGGTTGCTAACCCGCTCAACCGCAGGGCGATGCAATTGCATGAGTCAAGGACGGCGATCCCAGCTGGTTTTGCCAAGTCTGGTACTCCCGCTCCTGACACCGTCGTCAAATTCCGCATGGCATTGGCACAGACCGATCCCGACGGTCTGACGGACGCTTTGTACGATGTCAGTACACCGTCCAGCGCAAATTACGGAAATCACCTTACCAAGGAAGAGGTGCGGGAATTGTCTGTCGATATTGTTTCAGAATTATGCCAACTGACCTTTTATCTCTTTTCCGCCTCCCCCACCTCCAACTTAGGTCGAGAAATTCGTGGCGCCAAAGCCCGAGACGGTTACTGCTGTGAACGAGTGGCTCTCCGAGCATGGAATCACAGCACAACCACTCTCTCCTACCGGAGATTGGATCCAGTTCACCGCGACCGTCTCCCAGGTTAACCAGATGCTCGACGCAGAATTTTCAACATTCACACACAGTGTGACTGGCGATCAAACAGTCCGAACCCTCGCATATTCCATCCCTACCGATCTCAAGGATCACGTCCTCCTTGTGCACCCAACGATCTCGTGAGCATTTGATAAATTGTGATTTGTGCTTTGTTATTATTTGTGTTGATGGACTGGGTTGGATTAGGTTCCCATCTGTGTTTGCTCGCCGACCAGTGTTTTCGTCACCTATCAAGGTGAACAACCCGGCGGTGAATTTGACAAGCGACGCAGTGCCTGCTTCATGTGCTAGCGTGATTACTCCTGCTTGTGTTCAGGCTTTGTACGGGATCCCTACGACTGCCGCAACTCAATCTAGCAACACCCTTGGTGTCAGCGGATTCATTGACCAATTCGCTAACTCCGCGGATCTAAGGGTATGTTACCAATACAATTCCCCGTCGCGACTTTTAATTCCTGATTGACCGCCTCCAGACCTTCCTGACTGCTTTGAGGCCCGATATCTCGCCGTCAACGACTTTCACTTTGCAGACTCTTGATGGCGGCTCCAACCCTCAAGGGCGTTCCCAGGCTGGCATTGAAGCTGTAGGTGTTTTCCAGAAATTTTTTAATTCAGATCCATGGCTGATGGTGCTCAATAGGACCTTGATGTTCAATATACCATTGGTATCGCAACTGGTGTCCCGACTTTCTTCATCTCGGTCGGGGACAACTTCAGAGACGGTGACCTCGAGGGTAGGCCACAAGTATAATCATTGAATATTCTACTCACACCGGTTCTTAACACAGGATTCCTCGATATCATCAACTTCTTGAATGGCGAAACTAACCCGCCTCACGTCTTGACCACCAGTTACGGTGCAGACGAGACCGATCTCTCTGCTGCTTTGTCCATGTACGTTTTGCTTTTGAACCTGAAGCTCCCTGGTAATTCATTATCATGACAGACAACTTTGTAATGCATACCAACAATTGGGTGCTCGAGGTGTTTCTATTCTCTTCGCTTCAGGAGACGGAGGTGTCTCGGGCGGACAATCCCAAAGCTGCAGGAACTTCATCCCCGCCTTCCCGTCTGGTTGTCCATTGTAAGTATCAGAGTTTCAGCTGGTAATAACCCTGTTTAATCTCTATCTTGAAATACAGCTTGACCTCAGTTGGCGCAACGACCGGTGTCCCCGAAACCTCAGCATCATTCTCATCCGGAGGTTTCTCCAACGTCTTCGCCCGACCTTCTTTCCAATCCTCCGCAGTCTCGTCCTACCTCACCACACTCGGATCGACCAACGCCGGAAGATTCAATACTTCGGGACGTGGTTTCCCAGACGTCTCAGCAATGGGTGACAACGTCGAGATTGTATGGCAACAACAGGCTGGTCTCGTCGGTGGCACAAGTTGCTCGAGTCCCATCTTCGCAAGTGTCGTTGCTTTGTTGAACGATAGGCTCGTCGCGGCTGGAAAACCAGTCCTTGGGTTCTTGAACCCATTCCTGTACTCCACTGGAGCATCTGCCCTGAATGATATTACCACCGGAAGCAACCCTGGTTGCAACACGAATGGTTTCCCAGCCGTCGCTGGATGGGACCCAGTGAGTTGATCCACCTGTTATTATACCGACACTCTGACTGACTTACTTGTCAACGAAAGGTGACCGGTTTGGGTACACCAAACTTCCCCAAGCTTTTGACTGCCGTTGGACTCTAACTTTTGTTTCTGTTCAAAAACCCAAACCAACACAATCGTTTGTATTCACCATTGTACCATATCCTGATTGGGCAGAATTGGATCTTGTCGGGTGTTCGAGAATTTCTGCGATTCGTAGATCAAACTGTGGTCGAATAGGGAATGATTGAAACAATATAATCTATGGCATCCAATTGTATGACAAGAGAGACTTCTAAGATCCAAAACATATTATACAATTCCTGATGAGGTCAGTGCATACCCCCCTCGATGGCCTTATAAGTCTTGCCATCCCTGACGCGCATACGCTGATGCACATGTGAAATCGAGCCAACTATCTGCGCCACGATCTGCGCGCCCCACTGCTCATACGCCATCGAGACCACGACATTAATGACAGCGGCGAAAAGAAGCGTCACCCGGGCAGAGAAGGGAAGATCCATGAGTTCGAGAATGGCAATGAAGGCTTGGGGTGGTGCCAGCAATGTGACCACGTTGAAGATCGTCAGTGCGCCGATGGACAACATCAACAAACCTGAGAAGAGTGTGTCAGAGAATCAGAATAGAAATTGAAGAGGCTGGGAAGCGTTACCATTGGTCCACATGGGTTTTCGGTAGGGCGGCCCAATGCTGAAAACGGCTGCTACCAAGATATACTGGAAACAGGACACCAGGAACAAAGCAGAGTTCTCGAAATTCTTCGGATTGAGTTTATCGGAGTTGTTGTCCGGATTGCTTGGGATGGGAGGGGTATACCTGTGGGTATTGTCAGCCTTGTAAACAGGAGGAGAGGTCTCGGGTTGCATCGACGTACCACTCTTGTGATCGCACCCAGAAATATGCCCAAAACTGAACAGCGCTGGTGATCAAGATTTGTCCAATGATACTCGAAAGGACCTTCTTTGAAACAAGGCTTGCAGTGGGTCCTTTCGGGTGAATTCGAGGGAAAGGGAGAGTTCGTCCCACTGTTTGATGAAATGTGAGGTAAGTGAACAAGTCAAAAGAAATTGATGACGTACTGGTAACCGCGATCGGGATAATAATGAATAGATCAATGTAAAGGAACTATAAAGGTGACGGTATACTTCGAGATGCGCCTTGCTAGTCAATTGATATTACATACCTGGAAGTCGCCCAGCGATGACGCAAAGGAATAGAGTAGTGTGATGGTAGTGAACTGGATTAAGGAATATAACGCCCTTACGACAAATCAACAACAGCACATCAAAGGAGGAAGTGAACTCACATATACTTGAAGCAGCTGAAACTCGTAACGAGTGCGGCACGACCTTCCTTGATGACCTCCAGAACACAGCTGATATCTGGCGTACGACTGGTGAAGGGGGCTGCCACCGATGCTTCTGCCTCTGACAGTGAGATCCCCACATCCGCCGCCTTCAATGCGGCACAATCGTTGGCACCATCACCACACATCAGAACAGTATAACCAAGACCTTGCAGCCTCTCCACGATCTCGTTCTTCTCATCCGGCGACATTCGAGCGTAGATGTGAGCTCTCACGAGCATCTAGAGGATCAAGTCAATAGACTATACTGATCACGAAGGGGGATACACACTCGTTGTAAGGTCTCTAGGGGCGCGTGGTTAATCATCCATCGGAAGACATCGCCTGTGACAACCAAGGAGTAATCCTGGAACTCTGCGTGCTCTGGCTCTACAGTCCTGTGAGCAGGCGGCGGGAGTGGCTTCAGACTGTAGTCATCGAGTTTCCACGCCTCTTCATCCATACAGGACCACTCCAACTTCGAAAGAGGAGTCGACGCATTGCCTATGTAAAATCAGTGATTTTCCCGGCTTGTTGACAACCATATCCCTACCTCGTATGAACCTCGGATAGAAGACATGGGCCGCTTGGCTCACCAAACCACACTCCCGAGCGACACTGACTGCTGTCAGAGCATTGTCACCGGTGATCATTCTGCAAGCTAGATGTGCTTGGCGAAGAGCGAGGATGGCTGGGGCGGTCCCCGGTTTGAGCTTGTTCTCGAATATTATTAGCCCCAAAAAACGAAGACCGGATTCTGCTTGCTCTCTAGATACAAATTGAGCAGAGGTCAAAATAAAGCGAATATATGCACACCGTTTCATTTTCTGAGCCTTCAACCACGACAGGCCTTCGATACTCTTCCCCGCCATAGCAATGACACGATAGCCTCTCTTTGTGTAGTATGACAGTAGGTCGTCGTAGTCGTGCGGAACTGAAACCACGTTAATCTCAGAATCTCAAACCAAAAATGTTCGCGTACATGAATCTTTGTCGCATATTTCTGTCATCACTTCTGGTGCACCCTTGACATAGATCTCCATACTGCTACTCTTCAGCCGCTTTACAATGACACTCATGCGACGCAAGGCTGAAACAAACTCGAACGTGCGAATGACGCCCAGTTCCAGAAAGTGGGCATGCTACGGTACAATGCGGGTTAATCTCAGCATACAGCTTAACAAAACGAATTCTCACCCTTCCGCCTCCACGCAAGGCATCCTCTAATCGAAACTGTGCACTACCTGGGGGCCTCACGACAGTTTGTACCAGCGCAGCCGGTCGATCACCACCAGATTTACTCCTCACGACACCAGTTCCGGCAACCTGGCCCTCCTCCAAAGTCCATTTGGTAAATTGGAACATCTTGACATCGAGAGGATCACCGATCACGTCTCCGTCGACATTCTTAAGTGAATGGCATGTCGACAACGCGTGCAAAAAGTTGGCCTTATCTCTTGCTGCTGGTAAATCATGTACATCTTCGATCAACTCTCCAAACCTGTGAACGTTCCTTTCAAGACTCCGAATCCCGAGGATGTCTAACCCATCCTCTGTAAGGGTACCAGTTTTGTCGAAACAGCATACATTGATCTTTCCTCCGACGTTGACACGGCTTGGTGAGATGCAGAAAATCCCAAGTTTGCGAAGTCGACCAATCGAGAAACTGGTACCGATGGAGAGTGTTGCAGGGAGGGCAGGTGGAACCACTACCGTGATCAAGTCCAATGCACGGATAAGGATGGTATGCCATCGTACCTGGGTTACGGAAGGTGAGCCGACGAGAAAATGGTGAATGCAAGATGGTTACCCCAAGTCGAATAAATTGCACAGCGCTTGCACAGAACCCGAGTCCTGCTAGGCCTGCAAGAACAAGGATGAATCGTATCGAGTCCCGATAGAATTTAAATCCCATTGGCTTTGGAAACAGCATTGAACGAACAAGAGCTCCCTTAGTTGTATTGAACCCTGAAGGTAAATTAACGAGTGAACCTTCCAGGGTAAATTCAAACCTACCGGTTCGCACAACAAGGCCGATCGCAGGAGTCCCGACACTGCCGTCAGTCATTACGGCACTACGGATTCTGACTACTCGTGTTCCAGCATACAACAGACTCTTGGCTGTATCTCCTGAGATATCCTTCTGGTCCTTCCATTTTGCTAGGCCATCATCTTTGATCGGTATTTTGCTAACGGGAATACTCTCCCCGGTCAGCATACTCTCGTTGACAATAGCATCACCAGAGAGAAGAAAGATATCTGATGGGAATGTTGTGAGTGGGGGATTGTTGAGATTGACAATATCCCCTGGTACGAGGCTCGTAGAATCTCGCTCCTTCCCTGCAAATAAACTGAGTGAATCGGCCATGGGTCTGAAGAAATGCTCGACATACAGGAACCATCAGTAAACACATTAACACGACAGGAGAATCTAGACATCTCCCTCATCCGAGCGATTGTCTATCATGAAGACGTCAGTCCCCATGCAGAAGCAGCATCATCCTGCACAGACCTTTTTAGTCTCTAAAAGTGTACTCATTATACTAATGGCGGATATAAGCGCGATACAGAACGCGTAGTAATAGTAGTCATCGAGAGACCACAGAATAATGCTGGCAATTTGGAACACATAGAAGGGATGGATGATCTTTATAACGGAGGTCAAAGACGGACTAGGCGTTGAGATCGGAGACCGTACCTCGTCGACAAGAAGAGAAATTGTAGACTTCCCTTCAATGTCGATGACATTGAGACCAAAAAGTGCAAGGCGTTGGGCTTCGATTCCGCCATCCAATCCATTCTGGACGGACCGAATCCCTGCCCAAGTCGGATCCCTCCAATCTCTGAAGGTGATTCAGATAACGATGTCTCTGAGACCCGAAAACGAGATACTCACCTTACCATACTAAAAAGTCCATTTCTAGGGTCAAGAGCAAATCGTGCGTAGCGATAATCAACAGCAAGCAGATGATCGAGCATGCCGTCCACTAGACCGAGATCTGGTAAGGGCAACTCGACATGGGGAGGAAAAACTGTTGTGACATGATACGGGTAGTTGATTTTAACAACAGGGAATAAGGCGATATCTCTATAAGCAGACTTTCGCTCGGTCATGTACTGATTTCGCGAAGGGAAGAATGGCTATACGAACCTCGACAACCACGAAGCCATCCTTAGTATCTTTGAACGCCTTCTCCCGCGCGACCCAGCGAAGCCATATGCGCGGAAACCAGTGTCCAAGGAGGCCCAAAAGACCAAGAGATATAACGCAGCACATGCGCCACAGGGCTTGCCGTATCGGTATGGTTTCGTATCCGACGAAGCGAACGCTGATATCTTCGTCCTCGATATAGATCGTTTGCCTACTCGGTGGACCAGGCGGTGGAGGAGCAAGGGGCTCCAACTCTCCCATATCAATGCGTTCTTCTCCGCCAAAGATGGGGTCACCAGCCATGAGGGGGAGAGTCGGTCCAGGGGACGGTGGGTATGAACGCTCGTCCAATGAACGAAGGTCTATAGAATCGATATCAGCCCCTTGCGTCTCTGAGGTCTCGGATTCGTAGTCTTCTTCGCTAGATGCATAACCCCATCTATCGTCTCCTCCCTCCTCAGACTCGAGAGCATAGTCAGAGCCTGCATCAGAACGGCGACTCCCCTGCCGTCGTAGGAGACCTGACCTGGACGACCTGCTCATCAATGAAGGTCGCCTGCTATGTGTCGGGGACTCCGCAGTTTGAGGTGCACGTCCAAACATTTGAGCGATATTTTCAAACACAGTGACGGATCGTGAGGCAGGTGGCGGGGATGGTGACCTCCTTCTTGAACGTCTGGATATTTCACGTCCTTCTTCGTCCTCGCCCTCGCTAAGGTATTCCTCGTCACCTTCCTGGTGGTCTTGTGTATCCGTACTGGTTCTCCTACTGATTGAACCCCTACGTGATCCTCTGCTCACACTATCTTCACTCCTGCGCCTTCGACTAGAGCTCCTCCACATATCGCTACTCTTCCGACCTTGTTCCGCAATTGACATCCGGGACACACTGGAGGGAATGACCGAATGACCAGGCCCATCAAACACCGCTCCCTCGCCCTCGTCTCCATAGCTAGAGTCTCTTCGAGCGCGACGGGTATTCTCGAGTACATTCTGAATGTCAACAGCTGAAGCTCCCTCGGTGTAATCGTAGGATTGCATAGACGAAGTCAGAAAGGAAGAGATGAGTGTCTAGGGCTGGGATGGGGTACCCCGTCGTTGGAACCGCAAGACACCCCACTGTAGACTGAGGTCGCACGAAAAGAACCAAATCAAGGTCGGGGACAAGTCACAAGTCGTAATGGTCGTCTGCCACTCCAAACTCGCAGTGGAAATATCGCGCTCGTTCCTGGGCGTCTGCTGGCCCCACATATCCGACCATTTTTTCAAAAGTTTCTCGTCCCTGATAGATCCTGTATTTGCAACAGCGGTACAACGGTACAGAATGACATATGACACGGAGACGGTCAAGAGTCAACATCAACACTACATACTAGCCTCAACCTGTCAAGATGCTACAGAATGGCGAAGTCGATAATTAATGATACATCGACCTATGGGGGCAATTGCATCTATCTTTCCATAGCTTACCGCACACATAACAGAACGCGGCTTTACAAGCGCATACCATGTATAAGCAGCCGTCAACATGCTCCACAAGATGGCTGCAAGACGGACATCGCTGCCAACCCTTTTCCTTTCCAAGGGCTAACACAACTTCATCGCTCTCCAGATGGCCACACTTCTGTCCAACGTGGGCCTCTCGTTTGCACGCACCGCAGGTATGCTTCGAGCACTCCTGACACGCCAACGAGGATGGCTCTTCAGTGGAAGAGCCAATAAACGCTGAACAAGTGGGCTGGAAACAATATAAACGGTTTTTCGTGCCAAATTCGACGATCTTCTTTTCGTATGCTGTAATGAATGCATTATCGAAGCATTCTCGCACGTCATCGAGTGGGACCGGTCGTTGACAACAACTGGGAGGGAAAAGCGATTCATCTCGAGACGCTTTGCGGAATAATTCTTGGATGCAGTTGTTGCCGTATGGATGACCGCATGGCGCACGGTACGCGTTCCAGGGGATCTCCTCTCCACAGATTGTACAGTCCTCGATTCTGTTTGGTTTCATATTCAACGGACTCGGAAATCGTAGAGCCAACTGCTTGCACTTACATTTGAATTGTTTCTGAACCTCCCGGGCTCGGAGCTCCTTCACTGGATCAAGCTTGTGAGTAGATCAAATATCCTCTAAATGTTGCACTGTCCATACCTCTCATGGTCCAGATCGTCGTCGAAAGTATGATCAGGCTGGATTAATGGATGCGAGATGAGAATAGTGGGTTTGGGAGGAATGGGCCGGTCTTCTGCTACGGCCAAAGCGACCTCGTGGTCATATCTAGCTAGAGCCTCCCTTGCAATCAACTCGCTGAAGAGTGTGTTGGGGTCAGGAGAGGGTCCAGATAAATGCTCCTTGACGACATCCAAGAGGCCTTCTGCCTCTTGTGCGAGTAACAACAGAGCGAGCTTTCCGTCCCCTACAACATCCCCCTCGGAGTCGATAGTGCTCTTGGCGAGGCCCTGCAAGACATGGACCTCGTCAGATTGCAGGGAAGAGAGATAGAGCAGTATGTCGCTCAGATAGTTTCCAATGTCTGCCTGAGCCATGGTGGGGTTAGTGGTGGAACTCCTTGGGTATAGAATCGCTCAAGACCGGTATATGTCCTTCGTTGCTCATGGAGAGGGGGAGGTAGCTGCGGCTGAGCTGGTCCTGTGTGCGGATCCTCGTGTGGGGACCTTCTATTAACTGCATACAGGCTCATGCCGATGATAGAACCTTGAGTCCCAGGCGATAGGCGCCAGAGAAGGGACTCAGCATAACCTTCCCTAAAAAGAGAGCGATCAACGCTTGTGAGATCTTCATCAGTGACGTCGCTCACAATTTATACCGAGGGAATTCGATGATCCTCAGGTGTAATCGTTATCGTGCTTGACAATGAGAATAGATCATTTGAAATACGGAGGAAAGGGGAAACACAAACGACAGCAACAAGTCTCGAAGAAGGATATGATTTGACCTAGGCGTAGGCATTGAGTGATGGAGGGGGGTCAGCTCTTTTTGGTACTATGTGAACAATCACCTTCCGATTTCTTCTTCCAGGATTCATGAAGATAGAGTTAGCGCTTGAATACAATACATGCGTGAAACAGGTTACACGCCACGTTGACCGCTGGCAGAGAGCTCTGAGAAATATCGTCAGCCAACATGAGGTCTGGATGTAGACATACGTTTCATAGTATCCACGAGGTCCACCATTCAAAGAGAGGGCTCGTATGAGGAACACCAATCTTCCTACATGGTCTGCAATGCCAGTGGGGACAAGAAGAGGGGAGGCGAGTCGGAGCTGGGAATTTTATGACCGCGACTTGGCAGCAGGCGTGTCGCTCACGTGGGCGCGTTTTGTCTAATTTTGTTGAATCTGTCGCGTATCCCTCCAGATGCCTCCTTGCCAGAACGACCAATCATATTGGGAGAGCCTCTTCGAGAACACACTCAAACAGTGAGAATCTCATTATTTTTTTGAGCAGACTATTTATATCACACAGGGTCAGGACAGAAACAATGGTGCGTCTCTTTTCGAGTTCACACCGACAGCAAGTAGTCGAACAACATGCCCATGGCACATCAGGTAGCATAAATTAAGCGCTGACAAGTAGATGAATACAGAGACAAGTATATACTTCAAAGGTATCGAGACATCGTCTTTACGAAATCTAATTTATCTGGTGTCAGAGTACGGAGTTCTATCCAACCTGAACTCACTCGATCTCCTGCAAACCTCCCGTACAGCCGTAGTTTCCTGGGGGTACGATCCTGTCGAAATCCACCGGAAGAAATACCATCTCCACCTCGCCAGTCGAGCAGACCACCCCGCTCCCCATATGAACGGCATATTCGAAGCTTTCATTCCAGCATACTCCATGAAAATAGGGAAGAACCCTGAATAACCCCAATCCACCACCCATAGTTGGTCGTCCTTGTCGACAAGGATATTCCGAGGAGTTAGATCTTGGTGGGTGAAAACGTGGTACGCGAGCGGACGTAGCGTGAGATCTGTACGAGGCTGGAATTGATCGGGACGACAATTTATGAGCCACCAGTTCATGTACCCTGTCAAGGCCATTGGCGATGCTCGTCGAATGGGACCATGAAGATCATCGAAATGTGGCGAGAGGATGAGTCCCGATGCGAGACCACCCGCTGTTGTCGATTGAAGCAAACGCATCTTTCTGACAAAACCTCGCAACTGCAATCCAAGCTTGAGTGTCCTCCACCACGACAGGTCTGGCCAGAGATCTCGTAGAGTCCGACCAAAGACACGATCCATGACGATGTAGAATGTCTCCCCTTTTCCTGGTACCAGTCTCCGAACTGCGGGCGCCCTGATTCCTAGTTTCCGCGCTTGCTCTAATGCTGCGGCTTCATCGTGCCCGCTCTCGCCGACTACTGGTTTCGCGACCAGATGTGTTGAAAGTAATTGGATATCTTGGTCATCGGCGAGGGTTAGAGGAGGGGAGGTACTGATAAATTTGACGAGTTCTTCGTCTGTGTACTTCGTTAGGTTATCCTCAACGAATTTCTTGGACTGAGCAACGCGTTATCAGGTCATCGCACGATGAACGGTGTGAATACAAAACAGTGCTTACCATGGTGGCAAACGTCTATCCTGGGTATGTGTGGGATGAGTTTGAAAGTTTCAAGAATACGCCTACGCAAAGTATTGAGGGCTTGAACATCTCCCGTCGAGCAAAGAGTCTCACCGTCGAAAGGTTCGTTCTGCAGACAGTCTGCTCGAGGGTGAAGGATATGAACCCGATGCTACCCGAAACTTGGAAGACGCAAGAGGGTGGAAGGAACCCGAAGGAGAGGCGAACTCATATCAACCACTTTGCAGAACCCAGATCCAAAATCTAGAGTCAACCAGGTCAAAATCTAGAGTTGTACAGACTGATGAAACCGTTCATGAAACTGGCCAGGCGTCGGTGCCTGGCAGCGCCGTCTGCCTCATTTAGTAACTGATTTCCTTTATATGGGCAATTTCGCTTATATAATGCGCTCTTCAGCATTCTCGGCTTCCTTGGTCGGCAATCAGACCAAGCAGGGCGGGGAAAAGGCGTTTCAGCAGACTTTCTACAAATGCCATCTCGTCTTTTACATCCAACTCCAACAGGGGAAGAGACATCTGCAACGACTGTGGTTGCGATGGGTGTGACTGTGCAGGTGAGGATATACATGTACTCCCTCTGGTAAGTTTGATAATCCCCCAGACAACAAGAGAGCCAAGGACTGATATTCTCAATGAAACGGTACACTAATAGCATTACAGATTTACATAAAGCATCCGTTACATTGGCGGCTTAATCATAGAAAACGAGCAACCTCAATTCGATGGATTCTCTGAGAGGAGCGTCTGGGGGTGTTGTCGGATCCTGGAACGCCGTATGGGGCGTAAGAATCGCAGTCTTTCCATCATCCTTCGAATCGAAGCTGGGCGAGGAGACACACGGTGAGCCGGGTTATAAGTCTTGGCTAGAGCACATCACGACATACCACTTGATCAAAACGAACTCCTCAGGTGTCATACCCCTCACATACTTCCATTTGTGATTGGGGTTGAAGCCTACGCCGAATGTTTCTCCATCCCTGTCGGGGTATCGCAAAGTGACAGGAACGAGGTCGTTCTTCTGGTCGATACTTCGGAAGTCACAAAGAGCGAGAGGCCATTCGAGAGCAGGATGGGAGATTGGCCTCCAGAGATTGATGATCTGGAAGCGACGCTTGAGAAGCTCAGGGGCCTCTGTCGGAGGAAGGTGACGATGAACTCGGGCAATGGAAGACGCGGTGGTCTGATCAACGTGGACGCGAGGCACAGGCTGACGCTTGTCTGGAGAGTCATCAACTACTCCAGGTCGGTGACGACGAATTGCTGTAACCAGAAGGTCTTCAATCCCCCGGAAAAGACATCGATTTCGGGAAAAGGAAACTCACTGTGATCGAAAATGACTGCACGAGTCGCACCCGTAATCTTCTTGACGAGTTCAATGCTCTCTGGGTAGTATTCGTTCTCGATGGCTTTGTCGTCCACGAAAGCAGTGTGGGCAGACTTTTCGTTTCCGAAATAGAAACCCGCATTATCAAGCGTGTAGTCGCCCTCCCTTCCACGGATGTTTTCGATCTCGAGGTCGTGGGGAACCGCCTCCCAGTTTTGCGGACGTACCCCAGTCGAGGTATCTGCATTGATGTAGGTGTAAGCCTTGGAGCCATCGGTGGGCGGAGAGAAGTACTGAAGTTCAGCAGTGACTTTCGTAGACATGTCGACTTTCTGATGGTTGTATAAGTTGAGTGGCTGATGTTGACGGTGAAGGAGAATCAATGACTTTGGATGTGCTCCCAACCTGCAGTATATAAAGGCTCATGTGAACGTTTCGGATGTTCAGGATGGCGTGCTATGGAACCACGATGCAACAAGGACATAGTCATGATAGTGGTGTTATAGAAAGGCTGACTGAGAATAAAAGAGCGCGAATAGTATATGCTTACTAAGTGAGGATCGGGCTACAGCGAGATTGGTAAGGGGTGGGTTAAGAGTCAAACACACAGAACCAAGGAAATTGAGGCGCATTTAGCAAAGGTCATAGCATTTAAGTGCTCCCATGATACGTTTTGATGGCTGAAGCGATACATGAAAGAATTTGCTGGAAAGACCTGGACGCGACGATACGTTGGGGAGGTGAAGAGAACCTCAGATGATGCGAGATTGTAGGGGAGAAGGCGGAAGATGGAGTCAAACAGTAATTCGAGGAGGTGTCCATGGTATGTCTAACCCAGGGTCCGGAGAGCAGCACCATTGGCAAACGCAATCGAGATGCAAATGAACGAACGACACCCAACTCGAGTCTAGGGTTTGATATCACTTGCTGTTGTATGTACCATTGGCTTGAATCTCGTCTTGTAGTTGTCCAACCTCGAGCGAAACCGTGGAGAACACGGCGATCAACAAATGCTTGACCAGATAACACAGACAGATATTGTCGAGGTAGAGTCGAAACGTTGTGAGACCAGTGAACCAAATAATGACCAACAAATTAGGTGGCAGGTGTGGCTTGGACCAATCGGTCGCCGGGTTCCACATGTGCCACATACTCAGGTTCACTGGCAGGCTATTAGGCTGAGGTGGTGAACCGCAGCTTTGGTCGTGTATACTCCTTTCACCCGTCTTTCATCATCATGAACTCGCTTTACACACTCGGTGTTCGTCAAACGAACTCAATCCAGGCCGACTTGGAGAGACTACGCAATGGAGACAACTCGGCATCCCTATTAGGTCTGCTTGATTACAACTCTTCCGAGGGAATGGTGGTTGAAGGATATCCTTGGTCGTGTCTGACATTGGTCAGGGCAGGTATCAGCGTCTTTGGCTGCTATGGGCCGTACGGTGGACGACTATGACTCAATGGCGAAACGCGAAATTATCAAAGCGAAGCAAGAGAAGGCCATGATGTACGTGCACGGCTTACAAGTTCTGTTGAACCGTCATTGAGTTGGGCAGTCTTATAGGAGGGTTGCAAAGTTTCGGACAGACTACACGGAGCTACGGACTCAGTTCGAACGGCTGAAGAATGAGGTATGCATATTCCGTTCCCATGGAGTTGGTTCTAAAATGTGGTGTCCAGCGCGAGGAAGCGACTCGTTCGGAACTCTTGTCAAGTTCTTCCACTTCGGCTGTTCCACCTACACCAACAACGGGGGATACACGAAGACGGTATCTGAACCCTCAAGCACCACAGGCTTCTGACGTATCTGGATCACCCTTCCGAGGGCCTACTCCCATCCCCATGTCTGATCTTCGGGAACAACACGCTCTCAGAGAGCATTCATTTATCCAGAACACGGACGCTCGGCTTGATGATTTCATTGCGCATGGACGTGCTGTTCTGGATGATCTCGTCGACCAACGAACAGTTCTCAAGGGAACCCAAAGGCGTTTACTCGATGCTGCGAATACCCTAGGCCTCAGTCGAGATGTCATTGGCTGGATAGAGAGGAGGAGGTACGACTCTACTCCAATTTTCACATTCGTCATACTGATTCCTACCCCTTAGTACTCAGGATATGTATATATTCTTTGCAGGGGCGATATTCACCTTTTTCTGTTTCTACCTGATATGGCACTACCTTGGATGATATCTTACCTTTCCTCTTCGGACATTCTTGACTTTACTTTGCTATCTTTATGACCATCCGTTACCCATCACTTTCTTCGTCCGTCGGAGATCAAGGAACTAGGCCTACAACTTCCATGGCTTTGAGGCTGTGTCACCTGCGTTCAAATAACATCGGGGCGGCTCTCGTTTGTTTGGCCACGAGCTAATGTTTTTCCTTCCTTTTGTTAGGCTATGTCGGTCGGTCGTATGGGGTCAATTGTGTCGGGATCGGGGTGCATGAAGTCTGTACAGGTTGCGAACTTCACGTTAAAGTACATCGGTTTCCGATGCCATTCTCGGGTTGGGTATGTAAGGTCTGCAGTTCTTCGTGAGTTTCTATTTTCATTTAGGCCTCGTTGGCGGTGATGGCATCTTGTGAAACCCGCGTTCAGCCTTTTCTGCTCCCGGATGTGGGGGACCCGATTGCCGGACCTTCAGTACAGAGGTAGTCTTGGGCTTGATTCTGTACAAACTGAAATGGAATACTTACGGTATCCGCTTTTGACCAGAAACATAAGGCGAACAACGTGCATACCGTGTTCATGATGCAATCATACCAGAGACCGCAACGATGACTTGAACGGTTGCGTTGGCTTGGCCATGAGCAAATCGCGAGGGTACTAGCAGCGCACCCGGGATGAGTATTGTCACCTAAGCCGTGTACATCAGCGCGCAAAGGAATGCTCTGAAAGATCAGTCGACCAACCCTTTCACATTACGGATTGTTTTCGCATCCACATCAACCGCTGATGGACTTACCTTGGTATATATTATCTAAATACAGAGGTAGAGTCTGACAGCGTTCGATTGTTCCGTCCTCTTGCTCTCTTGCGATGATACCTTTCAGGTTATCCTTGGTTTCTGTCCTTTCCTTCACGCTGGCCACTGTGGCGGCCCTTCGCTTCCCGCTGCGAAGAGAAGAACCAAACACACACTACGATACGAATGGCGATGTCTATGATTTTGGTGTGGTCAATGGTGGAGGAGATCCTCTCACTGTATACGTTGCAACTTTATACGCAGAAGATCGCCCATTCAAGGTCCTGCTATATCCTGATATTTGTTCATCTGTATCGACGACTAACCACGTTCATGCCGTGATATAGGTCATCTTGGATACAGGTAGTTCAGACTTATGGTTGGACACTGCTGGAATACCTTTCAACCGCAGCCAAGACACTGGGAAAGAGGCTACAACGGTCTATGTGTAAGGTACCGAAATACTGTCTTCAACCTAAAATTGATTTGTTCGTAGTGACCGAACCGTCGCTGGTGGTCCAATTTGGGTCACCGATATGAAGTTCGGAAATCTCAAAGTTACGAAACAAGCCTTCAGTAAGTCCCTTATGAACACCACACTTCATGGAGGTTCAATGGAATGTCGTGTTATAGCAAGCTCTCCCAACTCAAACGCAACGACTCCCGCCTCTCAAGGTCTCCTCGGACTAGGTTTGTACGTACCCAGCGTTGACAGACCGACAGACGGGAACCTCCATTGACCCCTCTTTCCTAGCCCCGCCCTCTCCAAAATCGTGACTTCCCTGAATAACACGTCTTATGGCTCCGACCCTCTACTCCTGAACATCTTCCGTTCAAACCTCACCATACCCAATTTCTTCACCGTCTTCCTCAACAGAACCGGTATTGGCGCAGGCGATGGTGGTATTTTTACTATCGGCGAGGTCGAACCAGAGTATCGTGCAGTTCTTGATGCTCCGAAACTTCTTACTTTGCCTTATGCATGGGTCACAGCTGTGAGCGGTCTCCGTGTTGACGGGAAGTTGTATACGGGGCATGGTATAACGTGCGTAGCTTTTTCGCCAACTGTCAGCCTGAGTGTTACATATTGATGCTACGTGCTAGCGGTTTCTCCCAAGGCCAGTCAAAAACATTGGCCTTGCTTGATACCGGAGACAGTACAGGTATAACTTATTCTCATTAATCACGGTCATTGCTCATCGATAACATCCTTGTAGTGAGGGCCCCTCCTTACTACGTCGATCTCCTTTACAAGAATCTTCCCGGTGCAAGACTGTCGAATAAAGAAGATGGAACGTACACTATTCCATGTGATACGAAACTCAATGTTTCCGTCAGCTTGAAGTATGTGTCTGTCTTCGAGACCAATCATGGGACTGTAGTTGACCTGAGTGATTTTTCTTAAAACTTGACTGTAGTGGAACCGACTATCCTATCAACCCTCTTGATTTGATTACGGTCGCAAGCAATGAGGATGGGAAGACAATTTGCCAGAACTTATGGATATACAACTCAAATTCTGAAGACAGTACGTCCTCGCCAATACTAGTACTTTGTACTATTGTCACCGATCGCGGTTAAATCATGCATTCGCTTTAGGTGATTGGACGCTCGGTGGTCCCTTTCTGAGAAATGTATACTCGTTGTTCAGTTTCGGGGATAGTCGCACGGAAATTATTAACCCTCATATGCAGGTTCTCGGGGTACGCTCGTACTATATTTGGTTTATTTCTCAACACTGACTTCTATCATAAATACGTTCGATAGGTTACAAATCACAGTAAAGCCTGGGCAGAATTCGAGGAGGTTATGCAAGCCCGGATTAAAGAGCATGACAAGCTCTTTGGTCCAGGATCTAACAACGCATCCACCTCCATTGATCCTAAGCTCGCTTTGAACGCCGCTAGTAGTACCACCGAGCACAGCACAGACCGAGACTATACCGCTCTCCTGCGGAACAGTTATATCATCATCGGTTTGTTGACTGGTACCGTCGTCCTTCTCGTTGTATCTCTGGTTTCGAATGTGTGCTCCAAAGGGGAGAGTTCTGGGAGAGGTCGTTATAAGGCTGTTGGGCGTAAAGAAAAGGTCTGTCTCGTTGATCTGATAGATGAGAAACCTCGTTCTTATGACGATCCCTATAATCCATAGTCATGTGTTTGCCTGTATATATGCACACATTATCATTGACAATGAGGGAAGGGATTTCTCATTCATCTAGAATCGAGGCGATGATATTCAACCACCCTCCGATAACGATGGGGCGAGTCTTCGTGATGGTCAATCAAACATATTCGCACATCGCACAAGTATATTCCGAGGACCAGCCAATAGATTTTTTTGGTGGGTTTCATGAGGCGAACCTCTTTACAGGGGGTGAGGGGACTCGACAAGCATCCAGTACAAGTCAAGATGGGCGATAGGCTCCAGGCCAGAAAGACACAACCACAAGCAAGAATACCTCCTTCTCTTCTCCAATCAACTACTTCAGAACCAGAACCTCCATCCTCCAGTGGTGAGTGGGTTGACAAATATCCAGCGGCTACCAATTGCGAGGTAGTTCAGAACAGAACTTCAGTATCGGTGGCGGTGGGGTCCATGACCGAGGGGGTGGGGAGGCTGACCCAGAATCTCCAGGCGGCGAGAGGGTTAACAAAACCCAACCATGGGCATTGCAAGTTAGCTAGGAACAGTAACTAATGCAATTGTGGTGTTGGGGCCATGGCCGGGGGAGACGGGTCGTTTTCGGATTTGAGGAATGTGGCGGGAGTGCGGAAAGAAGGTAGGAGGGAAGGGGAATGTGGACCGTAAAGACTGTGGTGATAAACGAGTGTTGAGGTAAAATGTGGTTGCCAAAAGAGTGTGGGGTAGTAGAGATGTGGGTAAGGAGCGTTGGTAGTTGGGATTCGCCAATACTATCGTACACCGCCTTGAAACTTCTTCATATCGTACACCGTCTTGGAACTTCTTCCTAATATTACACCGCGACTTGAAAGCATATTGAAAGCAATACGACAAGATAGCAACTTGAAAGCGTATGTTTTTGGTGCCCAAGGGCTTTTACTTGATTTTCTTGAACTTGACTCAAAAGCAATGCGACAGCAAGAAAGCACTACGACAATGGTCGGGATGAATGGAGGATGACAGCGAGCGGGATTAATGATGACCGAAAGAATCAAGGGGGACTAATAGTTCGTCGTCCAGGGGAGGGGATGATATCGCAGGAAGTCCGATGTACTGGGATTCTGGCCCAAGACCGAGAGGGCAAGAAAGCTCGTCCAGAAAGAGTAGTTATTTGAGACCACAGCAACTGGAAGAGAGGACAGAAGAGTATGGAACGGATACTCTTTTGTTGTCAAGGGACTGTAGTGGAGGCAATAAAAATGAGCGGGAGAGTGAAGTGGTTGTGGGTGCGGAGCAAGGACGCGTGAGGGATGACAAGAGACATCCGCCGGGCTTTTATACACCAGCGATTCGCATTCGGGCTGGCTCATGTAAGCAGTACAGACCCAAGTTCTTCCAGGCTCGGAATCATGTGTATAGATAGTCTAAGTATACCGAGTGTCTATCTATATACTATAGATTATACTCTTTCGCCAAGAAGTCTGCACATCGTTCACCAACCATTACTGTCGGTGCCTGCAAATGAGTAGCGGGGATAGTAGGAAAGACACTCGCATCCGCAATGCGCAGACCACTGATTCCATGAACTCTCAGCATATCATCAACCACACCTCCCTCATCCTCGGGTGCCATCCTACAAGACGATGAGTAGTGGAACGTCGACTTCACATTCGCCCGAATGAAGTCGTCCAAATCTTGGTCACCCTCGCTTTTAGGGACATTTAAATTCCGCAATGGATATCCCTGTCTTCGGACCACCCGACTCAATGCCAGGGCTAGCTTCACCGCTTTCCGAAGAACGAAGAAGTCTTTTGGTGATTGAAGGAAACCCAGATCGCAAGCAGGTTGTTCGTGGGGATCAACCGATTGCAAACGCACAGTGCCAGCCGCCTCAGGGCGAAGTGCGACACACAAATATGTCATAGCACCATATTGTTTGCCCTTCAAATCAACTGTTTCCCATGCGTTGCCTGGTAGAGGCATGATCTCGATATCGGGGAGGTTTTCTGGCTCCCTTGGGTTGAATTCCTCAGCCCCATTGGGAGATTTTGTGACAGTAATGGAATCTTCGTCAAGGAGACGAGAACGTGCAAAGATTCCGAACGAGGGTATCGGTGAAAGAAAGGCACCAATTCCCAAGAAAATGAGCTTGATGAACTCTATGATGAGGACCAGGATACTGGCTTGAAGGATATGGATGCTATCCGTTTTTGGTGTCGCGAATACAACAGGAGTTCCAATATGGTCTTGCTGCAGAGCAGAGATAACAAAGTGAGACGAAAGAACCGCAGAACATAAGGTGGTATGGCGTACCAAACCTGTGCCCACGCCGGGCAAATCCTTCACCACTGGAATCTTGAAAGAGTTCAAATGCTCTGCGGGGCCAACACCACTGCGAAATAGGCCACATCAATTATCTATCAATACAGACTCTGGGGCGACCACATCGCTCATGACTGACCTTAGTAAGAGAGTTTTGGGAGTCGCTATGGCACCGGTACACAAGATAACCTCGCGTTTTGCAAAGGCGTAGAACCGCTTGGAACCTCTGGACTCCGGGTTCTCATATTCTATGAACACGCCCACTGCTCTTGGTCCGTTGGGCGTATCTTGAATGTCAACCGATGTGACCAAAGCCTCAGGGCATATTATCAGGTTTCCGATCCTATCGAGTGCGAGATCCGCCGGAAGGAATGCGTCGAATGTCGAATGCTTGTATCCACTCTTGTCAATTGTCAAATCAAGCTGGGTACAGCAGACAGACGGGGATGCTGGGTCGTTTGCCTCTTTGACGAAAGGGATCCCAAGTTCGGTGGCTGCATCAGAGGTTCTGTGAAACGGAAGCTTAAAAGTCTATTCTCATATTGGCCTAGATTGGCCTCGGTACTCACACTGTCGTTGAACACCGGAATCGACAGTCGTCTAGACGCCTGTTCATCCATGGACCTACAGCACATTTGAATCAACAATCCGAATCTGACCCCAGTGACCAGTATTGAATGAACTCACCATTACTCCCACGATGAGGCGACTTTTGGTGTGATAACGTAGTTTCAGATTTTGCGAAGTACGGCTCGACATCATCCCAACCCCAACCCTTTCTTCCTGCCCTTGACCATGCCTCGTACTCTGCTGGTATGGACCGAGTGTACAAGTTCGCATTGATCTTCGATGTACCTCCAAGAGCCTTTCCAGACATTAAAGACAATGAGGCTTTTGAAGAGTCGCCATTCGACTGTAGGGCAGGGGCCGGAAGTGACGACCATTGATATGACGGTGCATCCATACGAGAGTAATCAACCGCAAGTAATGGGACTTTGGATTTCCACGAATTCATCACAGGCCCTCTTTCGATCAGGAGAACGCGAGCAGTCAGATTCTCACTCAGGCGAGACGCGAGAACGCATCCTGCTGTTCCACCTGGACGGATGAGACTCTTGTGAGTAAACATCATCCCAAATAGCACTACCCAATGCGCGCTGGAGATCCTGGGCACTCACCTCCAACGACGATGAAATCGAATTCTTGATCTGTAACACTCTCAAGATTCCGCTCAGGGAATGGGGTGGAAAATGGCCACATTTTGGTGGGTCGAAGGTTCAGGGTGTGTGAGGAGGAAACAGCAGACGCCAAATAGAGCGCAACGTCAGAGTTGTATGACCAGCCATTATATTGGCGGTGATAGGATCCAGACAATCGACTAGAGGAAGAATTCCTGAGCGGTAATCTGGATTCTGTCGTCCGACTCTGATGAAATCCGGACTTTGCCTTAAACCATCTTTGGAACGTGGGCTGCACTCGGGTTGAGCATTGTACCTCCTGTGAAGTTTATGAGGCAGTAGCAGATGGCGCAGCGCCCTGGAATTTGAGAATTGGAAGGGTGGTAAGCTATCTTATGCAGGGGCCAAAGAGTAGGAAGGAGAAGAAGAAGCAGAAGGAGTGGCGAGCTTGATCTTACAGAGATCTCGCGAGCGATGCCGGTGATGGGCGGAGCAGATGGCCCTTCGGGACCGCGACCGGAAGAGGGAATTGCCGTAATTGTCAACAACAACCAAACGCACTTCAGGCCAACTTCAGGCAGAGTCGGCTTCAGGTTGTGAGTCTGAGTGGTACTTACTACGACTGGGCAGATGTATCAACTTTCCCCCTCTGTATCAACCAATTTCTTTGCATCATACTCTCTGCCATTCACCTCGGCGTTCCTGCTTTTGGCGACTCAACGCCTGTGATTCTCGGCTCATGGTTCGAAGCGCATCTTCTTGCTACTCTTCAGTCCTCCTGGTACCAATAGTCGTCCACTGACAAGTTATCGTGTAGAATTTTACGATGAACGAGTAGTGTCTCCGAATTATCCGTCCCCTTTCCCGTTGGAACAACCTGCATTTTGACTTTCGTAGTCTGCGACTTCGAACGAAGGACTTGCTGAACTCGTGAGGATAGAATATGTTCCACAAACTCCGATAGTTAGTGCATTATATCCTTTGTTTTCAATGAATGGCCATAGCTGATAACGCGGTTACCTCTGCGAAGGCATTGATACTCATCGATTCCTCTGTGGAGGTACTCTCGCCGTGGAGGAGAGGCCCGTGCAAGGTTCACCAAATGAGGCGTGTCATTATCACCCCTGTCTCTGTGGCCTGGGAACGCAGTAATATCGTTATTGCTTGGGCTCAAATTAAACTTCGGGCCACGAAGACAAGGAACGTGCCTCGTCCATCACCAAGCGGGTCCACAACTAAATTGTGCCCACCTATTGTGGGTGGATATTGCTTGTCCCTACACGTAGAGGTGGCCAACAGCAATTAAGTGTATAAAGAGGGTTCTGAATTTCCCCTAGAGTCTCATATCATCTTCCTTCTGTTCTGCATCTCACTGTTGCCCTCTCAATCCCACTCCTCTTCTCAACCTCCCACAAAGCTCCTCCCTTCGTAATATCCTTCAACATGTCCGCTCAAGTAACTACTGGAGCACGGCAACAAGCCCACCCCCACATACACAACGGCGGTCCCTCAACACAAGGTGTTCCAGCACGTACAACAACGGTTACATCTTTTCAGACCCCATACTTCTCTTCATGGGATCAATACTACGCATACTACTATGGACGTTCACAATATCCTCGGCCAATGGATCAGGCACAGTACGCCCAAGCAGGCCCACCGGTTCGACCTGAGGCAAATCAAGCTCAACCATCTCGAAAATCCGACTTCGCAAAGGAACTTACCACGGCTCTCAAGAATTTGCCTACGGGTCTCCAGAAAGGCATTGATCCGACGTTGACAGGGGTGGATATCCTTCGAAATATGCACGATGTCGATTGGGATCGTTTGATGATGAATATCGATTGGAGTCAGTACAAGGGGGACGCGTTGCCACGAGCACTTGGGGAGTTCTTCCACGTGAGGGAATTGTGGATGCAGGACAAGGGAGCGACGGGAAGGACGAAGAGGCAACCTTGAGGGGTAGCTCCCCCACCACCATGGGGAAGCGACAGGGACCATCAACCGGTGGTCCGAGGGATAGCAAACTTATACCCAGAGCACCACGCCCACGGCTGGTCCGGGGCGCATCCAATGTCCGTTTTCTTTCATTCATGTTGAACTCTACAGTCATTACGGTTTAATGTTGACAGCACTTTTTCGTGCCTGTTGTACTCCACGGTCGTTTCAGTTTAATTTCAATCATCCCAGCAACTCTCTTTCATCATATCTATTGTATTCACTCCCCAAAGCAACTTTTCTTCAACAAGCTTATCTCCTCGTTTGTCACTCATTCAAGAAAGTAGCATATCTTCCACGTGTATAGGATGTCTGCATTCCGCAACTGTATCATAGATCAATTCATTAGGTTATCAAGAGTTTCAATCCTGCATTATTGGAAGGCCTACCAAGGCCAGTGAAATCGTTGAACTTGAACTGAGAACCTTCCTTCTTGACAACACTCTATGAAGATGCTAGCCTTTACTGATCCTCTGCACCACTTGTTGTAGGCATGATACGACCTCTACTCCATTAAGATCCTCATCTGGATCCTTGCGTTCTTCGTCCCCTTCGGGTGCCGGTCTTCGGACCAACAACGCAGTTAACCCAGCTTCTGTTGCTCCCTTGTAATCCCTGAACGTAAATGGAGTTTATATGCCTTCCAGAGAAGTCAACATCGAATAAGAATCCGCTTACGCAACAAGCTCATCTCCGACATGGACAACCTCATCGGGCGATACTTGGGCCTTTGAGCAAGCTCTGAAGTAGATCTCGCGCGAAGGTTTCTCAACACCTTCGGTCTCTGATAACAATATGGGGTCGAGCAATGGTAGAATTCCGAGGTCTTCGAGGACAAGTTCTAGAGACCACATCGTCAAACCGCGAACCTCGATAACATTCAAGTATCTTACTCATTCGGGAATCAGTGTTGCTGACAAGACCCGTACGAATATTCAAGCGTTTCAATTCTTGCACTGTATGCCACGAAATTTCAGTATTAACAAAAGGAGATGAAATCTTAATGAAAGGTACGAACGACACGGAAGTGTGTCGTCGAAAAGCTTATATCCCTCTTTTGAGCTGAAGCGGTGTAGCAACTTCGGGACAATAAGGGAAAGTGAAGCATCAACAGCTAGGGTCGTATGTGCATTGTGAAAAGCATTGTGATTTTATGGAGGTGAATATCGCACCTCGAGGATCTGCGCCTGCTCCGATTGCTGTTCGTTTAATCACCTCTCCCCACCAATCAGTGTGTCCACTTTGGTACACTGGTTTCTCACTCTGGACTTGGTTCAAAGCTAATAGCGAGTGCAGAAACGAAGAGATTGTTATGATGATATTCTAAATGGATCAACCGAAGGGATGCAGCACCAAGCTTGAAAGACTTCTTCAAGGCTTCGGGTTCCAGGACGCCGAGGTATGGTTCAAAGGTTTGTGCGTATTGAACGTAAACAGGGAGTCTAGGTGTCACTATAGTGTGAAGTGCATCGAATGTGACAAGTCGGATTGTCATGATTATTGTGCCCAGTTACAACAGGCTGACTCTTGATAAGAAAATGTTGCAGTGGCCGCTGAGATGGAACAAGAGGCCGTGGGAGTGTGGACCCAAACGTCGCGCCAACATTTAAGTACGGAAAGAGGTGGAGATTATAGACGTTGCAATGGATTGGGATGCGAGCAGCGAATAAAGATACAAGTAAGGTGATCCTCCTACTTTTGAAGCAAAGAGACCCACAACACGGCAGAGGAGGCAAGGGAAGCACCTCACATTATACCCTCGTCTTCTCATTCGCAAGCACGACATCCTCCACCTTCTCGCCCTGCTTCAGCATTGTCCATCGTATCACTCTTGGGTCCCTTCGTAACATTCGGTCCATTTCACGCAATGTTCGTGGTGATACATCGAAATTCATGGTCCAATAGCTGAAGAATGAGAAATGGTCAGGTCCTGGTGCTGTTGGAGTGACAACGAGGCTGAGACGCACTCTCCAGTGTAATGATATTGCTTATGTCTCCGCATACGTTGCGGAAGTGAAAGAGTCCCCCATGACGAGATCTTGCGCACGACACCACCGTTGTTCAGCACATGAGATGCAGTGTCACGAACGAGGTCTTTGAGTGGTTGCTGAGTGCCATGTCAATTTGGTGTAAATGGAAATGAGTGAGTGAATGAGACATACATATTTTGGGTAGTGCGCGGTGATACATAGCATCTGGTAGAACGGCATCTTCGTTCGGTGTCCTCTTCGTTGCTTCGAACAACTTCGGTCTCGGAGGAATTTGGGCAATGTGCAGGGTGGCAGAAAGAAAAGGCAAGAGGATGGAGGCGTGAGAACCAATTCCCAAAAATTGAGGCCATGTGGTCAGATCGAGATGGCACAATTCCACTCGACTTTGCTGGCACGCACGCGATATTGGCACCCCATCGACATCTCTCTCAAGGCGAGGATATTTCTCCTGGTCGTTTTTGCATTCTACATTGTCATTTCACACCTCTCATCTTCAACTACCACACTATCATCCCGTCTCAGAAAATGTCTCTCAAGGCAGTAAGTCAGGGCGAATCTTGGATTTAAGATTTGGATCTTTGACATTTATGGAATGCAGATCGTCAAGTGTAAGGGGCTGAAGAACTTCGCTATCCTACGTGCACCAACTAACACGTTTTGAATACGTAGCTGTTTCATCTGGGGATACTCTTGTACTCCGAAACAACCCTGCACCAGGTCAACCGGCTAAGGAAAGGTACGAGCCATCAAATTAACTGTATTATGCTAAGTCTCATCGCGGGGCACCAACAGAGTGCTGTACCTGGCGGACATTGTCGCTCCCAGGGTTGGATCTTCAAATCGCGAAGATGAGGTATGTCTCTTCCATCATACGTATATTTGTGATGCCCTGATGATTCTATCCCCTCGTAGGAATGGGGCTATGAATCACGAGAATTCCTTCGCGGTCTCGCCGTAGGGAAATCCGTGACTTTCACAGTCATGCATTCAGTGTCTACGACCGATGATGTCCCCAGAGACATTGGCCATGCCCAGATAAATGGCGCTGACCTAGCATCTGAGTTACTTAAGAACGGTTGGGCAAAAGTTAAAGAATTGAAGAGAGAACCTACAGAGGAGGATCAGAGGAGACGGGATTTAGAGTCTGAAGCAAAAGCACAGGGTGCAGGAATTCATAACTCTCATGGACCCCAGGTTGTCTTACCTCACTCGTGGTAGACATGTATCTTAAGTACTGACAATCTGGTTTCAGGCTCGGACGGTAAATTACTCCATGCCTGCGGATCCACAAGCTTTCATTACAGAATGGAAGGGAAAGCCAATCGATGGTGAGTAGGTATGCCACGTGTCTTTCGAATACTCTCATGACTTCCTGTCGACCATAGCTATTGTTGAACAAGTGCGAGAGGGGTCAAACCTTCGTGTTCGTCTCCTTATGCCAGATGGCGAGCATCAGTTTGTCAACGTTGCGTTGGCTGGTGTGCGCTGTCCTCGGGTTTCTAACAAACCCGGGGAGCCTTCAGAGCAATACGCAGAGGATGTAAGTTTGGTATGAGTTCTCGTCGTGTCGGTCTTATTGACGATGTTCTGGATGAAGGCTAAATTCTTCACCGAGCAACGACTACTTCAACGACCCGTTCGCGTGCAGCTCCTTTCCTTACCTTCATCAACCGCGACACCCTTCCAGACTTCAAGTTCAGCTGCTCCTCCTCCCTCCCCTTCATATTTCATCGGCATCGGTATGTTAGCGTTCCGATTTGTTTCGCGTATATTATCTCACCTGTACCATTTGCTAGTTCTTCACCGAGTAGGAAACATCGCAGAATTTCTTGTCGCGGCTGGTCTGGCACGAGTTGTGGATTGGCACGCCGGAATGTTGTCGAGTTATGGAGGAACTGAAGCGCTCCGTGCGGCTGAGAGACAAGCCAAGGAAAAGAGACAGTATCTCTATGCAGGTGGCCCAATTGCTTCTTCTAGATCTAATGGTGCTGGCGGGGCTGCAGGCAGTGGGAGTGCAGGGAAGTCGTTTGATGCTGTTGTGGTGAGAATCTGGAGTGCAGATCAGATCTCTGTAGTTGACAAGGAAGGTGGAAAGGAGAGGAGGCTGCAATTGAGTTCCACGAGAGGACCAAGGTTGGTCTCACTGGGTATTCGCGTCAATGGTATCCTTACGGTGCTGATTGAGCGATGTTCAGACTTACAGACCCTAAGCAAGCATTCTACGCACAGGAAGCTCGCGAGTTCTTGCGTAAACGTTTGATTGGCAAGCACGTCAAGGTACATATCGACTTTGTCCGACCTAAGGAGGGCGAATTCGAAGAGCGGGAGTGCGCGACTGTCCGGTACGGAAACCAGAATGTGTAAGCTTACCATATTGTCTGCCGTTCTGTGCAACATCCTGACTTCAGATATTGTTTCTCTTCCGTAGAAATGTTGCAGAACAGCTCATTGAAAAGGGTCTCGCGAGTATTGTACATCATCGACGAGACGATGAAGACCGCTCACCAGACTACGATAAGCTAATGGCTGCCGAACAAGGGTAATAACCTCTACTTCCTCCACTTTTGGTCGTATTGCTGAGGTTCTGTTTCCTGAAGGGCTGCGGCCGACAATCGTGGAATCCACTCTGGAAAGGACCAACCTGCGCCGAAACAACCTCTTAACATCTCAGAAGTATGTTTCTCGGTTCTCTTCGTGATGTGAAAGTCCTTCTTAAATTCTTCCCTCACAGTCAAGTCATCGTGCAACACCTTTTTTGAATGGCTTCAAAAGAACCGGCAAAATACCAGCGGTCGTCGATTACGTTGCTGCTGGTTCACGCTTCAAGTAAGTTCAACGAAAGATCTCTGAACCCGGTCTCGTCATCTGATATGCATAATCAAGAATCTTCTTACCAAAAGACAATCAAGTCCTGACGTTTGTTCTCGGTGGTATTCGTGCGCCTCGCACTGCTCGCAACACCTCCGAAAAGAGCGAGCCATTCGGTGCAGAAGCCCATGAGTTCGCTTCTCGTCGGCTGATGCAGCGCGATGTTGAGATCGAGGTTCACGACGTTGACAAGTCTGGAGGATTTATTGGTGCACTTTACCTGAATAAAACGGAGAATGCAGCCTTGATGCTTCTCAGAGAGGGGTTGGCGAGTGTGCACGATTATTCGGCAGAGGGTTTGAGTTATGCGAAGCAGCTGTATGAGGCCGAGGTTCGTGGTTTACTCGGTGATCCTCTGTTGTGACGTGGTCTGATCGCATTCATTTTATCAGGCCGAGGCAAAAGCTGCGCGTCGAGGTGTGAGTGAACTTTGATGCACCCGTTATGTTCTTAAAAGCTGACCATATACCTCTATAGATCTGGAAGGAGTACGATGAGGAGGCAGAACAAGCACCGCAGGTACCGGATGATGCCGATGCAAGCGCCCTCAAGACGGAATACATTGATGTTATCATCAGCGATGTCCATACTCGGAATGGATTTGGGTTCTCTGTCCAAATTTTGAACACGGAAGGTAGGTGTAGATTCATTATCCTCAACGACCTGCGCTTCTAACACCCTCCCCAAAAGGAATTGCATCGTTGGAGAAGCTTATGAAGGATTTCTCACTGCACCATAGGACTGGTACATTCGAACGAATCGTGCCCAAAGGTGGCGATCTAGTAGCAGCGAAATTCTCAGATGGGCAGTGGTATCGTGCCAAGGTCCGAAGGGCATCTCCAGTGAAGAGAGAAGCCGAAGTGACATTCATCGATTATGGCAATCAAGATACTGTCGGTTTTGAGAACATCCGACCTCTGGACGGGAGGTTCAAATCCCTGCCTGGTCAAGCGCATGAAGCAAGGCTAAGGTATATGCTTCTTTCTCCTAGATGGCGTGTCATTTTGCTCACAATCCTCGATGCTAGCTTCGTCAAGCTTGCGAATCCAGAAAGTGAATACCACGCAGATGCGCTGGATCGGTTCCGTCAACTTAGCGAAGGCCGAAAGCTTGTTGCCAACGTGGATTATAGGGAGGGGCCACTACTGCATCTCCGATTGATGGATCCCCAGGAGTCAGCGGACGATCCGCTGGCATCCGTCAATAACACTCTCGTCAGAGAAGGGTTTGCGCTGATTGACAAGAAAGGGTGCAGATATCTACAGTCGTATCCCACCATTGGTCGAAAGTTGAGGGATTCTATTTCAGAGGCGAAGAGGGATAGGTTTGGCATGTTTGAGTTCGGTGACGTGGAGGAGGATGATTAGTGGAATGTGTTGTTCTTATCTGGTATCTTTTGTGGAATTTGCAGATGCCGCATTTTTTAGGCGAATAAAATTGCCATCTGTATATCTGGAATGTTATTTGGCTTGGAGTGAGTCTTGTTCCTCGACCTCAATCGATGGCGGTGGACACGAACGTGACAACACGACGTGTGACATGGTGCACATGATCGTAACCTGCCGCGATTTGATCGTTCTTGACTTGAAGTTTCGTGTTCAAGTTGTTCTCGACCACCATCCATGTATCGATTGTGTCCTCTTCCGAGACAAGTTCCGTTGTAAAAGCCTCAATCCACAACATGATGAAGTTCTTGTTATCTGACTCTCCTACGATTCCTCCAAGGCCAAGCCTAGACGGCAAGGCGAAATCGCCAATTCCTGGATCTGCAAGCATACAGAGCCATTCGTCCAACATAGTCTCCCGAACTCGTCTCAGGAATCCTAGTGTCGTTATCGATCTGCAAGAAGATACCTCTGGAACCGAAAGTGACTTGGAGGCTAATGATGCTATACCTGCTTGGACGAATCTTTCTGGTCAACACTGGATCACATCTGCTTGGTCTCAGGAATCGCATACAATCGGTCTACGCCCTGGTAAGGCTTCGTGGTTTCAAGTGGTTTCTGGTCGTCTACTCGTTGTTCAGCGTCGCTTTGTTTACCAATACTCTCTGGATTTCACTGGGAAGCTTGACTTTGGCTGTGACTCGTCATGACACGGAAGATATTCGTGAGTTCTCCTCTGCATCTTTGATAAATGCATAGCTGACCTCAAACAGATACTGTTCCAGAATCGCACCTGCAAACTCTACCATATGACAACTTACTCTCGAAGATCACCTCAATCCACGCTGAAGTTACCAAGTTGAGCCCCTTCCTGACGAATGCGATGGAAACTTCCCCGGATCTTGTGACAGCTTGCTTGTGGACGAAGGACTTCGAGCTCGAGCTTGTACATCCTTGGATTTCGCGCTGGACTGGTATTTTCTCCTTGACTTTTCAAGTGGAACATTTCCCAAATCTACTATAGGTCCTATATCTCTCGTAATCACAACAGATACAACACCTCGTTCCCCTCCATACCTCTCTCTGATGCGGAATATATCGGCTATCCAAGCATCTTCTACATTGAGCCAATCCTTATCTATTCATCTTCTGGAAGTGAAACCGTTCGCACCTCCGAATCCGAACGCTTACCTCAACATTGCACGGATGTTTGCTCGGACGCCCCGCGTGGCACTCTTTCCAGGCAATATCTCATACGTTCCACCAAAACCATTCTACAGAACTTTCTTTGCCACTACTCCTCATCTGCAGAACGCTACGAAACCAACCATTTTCACATCTCGATTACACGCGACCTATCCTTTTTCTGGCCTCTCACCCATCGTTCTAAATCGCGACGATCCCGTTTGGTGTACAGAACGATTCTTTGCAACCACATCGAGGGAAGCGGACTGGGGAGAGTGTTTATGGCAGATTTGGTTGGAACATTTCGGGGATCTTGACGTAAAGCAGACATCCGAGTGGGTCCAACCTTTTATCCCCGCTTCTGATCGTACTCCCTCTTCTCCTGCGGTAAGTTCGGTAGTTGTATGTCACAGACATGTATCTGACGCAGGTTATAGGCAAAGGTGCATCGAAGACTTGCAGCCAAGTTCAGAAGCGAAAGTTGTATGCTTGCTACGAGACAGTTGGCTGCTTTGAAATCGAGGGAGAAGGGAGGTGCCGATGCGAAGAAAGCTCGGTGGTTGAAGAGACACTGTCGTGAATGGATGACGTTGGCTTGAGTGGACATCGCATGTACATGTGGAAGGTGGTGGTCTTAATCCGAGGACAATATTGGTTCTAGAATATGTCTGGTGTATCCTCCGAGTCTACAAATGAGAAATCCGATGAACCTGCATCGTCCAAAATACTGTCGTGAAGGACATAATCATTCGGGACGTAGTTCAGAAATCATGACACGTGAATAAAGTACAAAAAAATCCCAAGTTTCAATGGTGTGTGCAAGAGTGATGATGAAGACGAAAACAGATATGCATGCGAAGGATACCGAAAATGCGATCGACAAAGGGTATTGATACAAGAAATGGCTCCGAAGTTGACTGGTTATTCAGTCCCCATGAGGAGTCCCTGCCCGCGAGATATGCGTCCCAGAGTGCACCCTCCGATTAAGCCAAGCAACAGGGACTGGCTGAGGAGATGGTTCACGAACAGGCTGTGGGGTTGCACTACGGCGTTGGTGTGGGACCCGGAGGGGTAAAGGAGATGGACCCCGAGGAGCACCGTGAGATTCAGGTGGTCGTATACGTCTTGTTGACTCAACCCACTCCTGAATACGATTCGGTTCATTCGGTTCATCGTCATCATTATCCTAGAATTGTGGTCACCATGTCGTCAGTAATACAAGCGAGAAAGGCAGAAGAACATATTGTCGGTACGTACCGAACTCAAGGAGGTCATACTACGTTTTTCGAGTTCTCTGTCAATGAACTTATCAAACGCTCTCAGAGCGTTTTCCCTCTCTTCTTTACGGCCCCTCTCTAAACCCTCGGCATATCCCTCATCATAGCCGACTTTCTTACCCTCTTCATATCCCGAAAATCTGCCAGCATTATGGCCTTCTTGTCTCCCTTTGGTGAATCCATCAGTGTGGCCTTCGTCATATCCTTCCGCATGGCCCGCCTCGTAGCCTTCGTTCTTTCCGTCCTCGTATCCGTCTTCCCGCCCGTCATTGTACCTTCTGACCACTTCTGACCTTCTACCCTCGTCGCGACCTTCCTCCCTAGCCTGCCACTCCCTCAAGGAATGTTGCGCTTTCCTAAACGCATCCTTCGCCTCCGCCAAACTCCTCTCCAAATCCTCCCTCACCCTACTCATCCTTGCCAATTCATTATCAGCCTTCTTGAAATCCCTGTCCGAGGTCTCCGCTTGAAGTTTGTATTTCGTTATTTCAGACCGCGCGTGTGCGAGATCCAATTCGGCTTGGTGTTTGCTTGTCTCTGCGATGGTAGCACGAGTGGCGGATTCGCGGGCTTGAGATTCGGCTTGGTAGGCTCTCCGTTCTGCTTGGTCCCCTCGACGCATTTCCATCTCCAGTCTCTCCGCAGTTGTTCGGAGCAGTGCCTTGAGGTGATGGGCTTGACGCTCCTCTTCCGCGAGGACAATCGTCAAGAGACTTGCTGTGTCTCGCTCTCTATCTCTGCCCCTATGATCCCTATCTCTATCTCTTCCATGACCTCTATCCTTCTTTCGAGGGACCGCAGGAGCGGATGTTGATGATGTGGAAGAGGAATGGGACTCTTTACGTGTGCCCGATAGAGAAGGACGCCTGGTCTTCTTGCTGGAACTGGCATGATGTCCATTTATGAGAGATCGTAGTGTGGCGGGATCCTGAAGGATTTCCGTGAGAGGTGAGGGCGAATCTGTGGCTTCACGTAGTTCGTCTAGAGTTCGGTAAGCCCGGAATCTGAAGTATATGACGTTGCATGAGGCGTGATCGTGAGTTAATGACACAGATCAAAAGTTACGCACTTACTCTGGTGTTGGAAGGTAATTGAGAGGAGGACTGTCAAAGTCTTCAACAGAGTTCGGCATTTGCTAGTACGATGAGAGAATTTTTTTTCCTGAATGTTTGAATTCGCACTGTCCCAGTCAGTCAATGAAGATGATTGGTGCCAAAGGTGAAAGTGGTGAGAGGGAGAGAATCTCGTGGCGGCGGCGTCCGAGTCAGAGTCTGCTATAAGGTTCAGACTGCTGGAGGCAACATGGGAAGGTGAATCTGCCCACACGACAATGACCAGGACGAGGCGAGGACACGGATTCAATGAGATGATGGTGTTATTCCACCACGCTGGGTACACGTGTGGAGAGGGCCTTGAGCTATGTTTGAATTATCCTCCGCTTGCGAATCTAATATACGCGAAGAGCCGCACCGTGACCCGATGATTGACCTTAATTGGAGCGCGTAATGTGTTTAATTCTTGTTTGTCTTCGTCTTGAACCCGAAGAGACAAGCCATACGAATGGTATGTTTCAATTCACAAGGGCTTGGGTGAGCACTTGTCAAGAAGTAATTGTGGGCTATGTTGCGAAGAGGGTTATGGTTTGGGAAGACAGCAGGAAGCGGCAGCTGTATGAGCTAGGCAACCGCGGCGAAGACCGAATCCTCTCGGCGTTTGCAGACTTCCACCACAACCACCTGCTACTATCCTTTGTCACGACAAACCTCCTAAAGCGAATCAAGGGTCTTTATGCGTCACGGATTGAACAGAAGCTGTGGGCTAGCTCGAGACGAGACGAGTGGTGGTCAACAAGAGCCGCCTTCTGAGCTAAAGTCACGCTTGACCTCCACAGCCCAGGGGGATGGGAACAGGGCGCAGTCTCTTCGCAACGAGGCTGGAAAGAACCTTATCGAGGAATGTTCAAGAACCATTGTGGTACGTTGGAAGGTCTCGCAATTCCTGGCAGAGTGACGATTGGTCCGGGTGAACGTATGTCGAACGTCATGCAGTGAGTGATGCTACGCATCTGCAACGAAACGACCGTTCTCATGAGGCCCAACCCCACGCCCAGGTTCTCACTCCTCTATTTCTTTGGCCGTGTTCGACACCTCAGAAAGAGGTTGTATGTGCACACGACTTCGGGTCAGGTGTGGATCCCCTTCTAAATTAAGACCTTCCCGTGAAGGGGTCCGTGGTTTTAGGACTCCTGTCTTTATTGTTAGTCCTAATTATTCCACCGCTGTCCGACGCTGCAAAGGGAATCTCAACCAGTTTCGTAATTCCGACCGAGTCGAATTTCTTCATTTTCACTGCCAGCCGTCAGACAAACAAGCTCGCCGATTGTTATCCAACGCACCTGACAGTCGCTTTTGAAACCTGTCCGGGTAAGCGTGACATGCTCATCGTTGGGTAGCTGAATAGCATCTTGCAAATTGATGCGGTTCTTAGCTCACAAAGGCCAATGATTGACCCGGATGACTGATTGGCACTTCTCGTCCTTCAGGAAATCCAGGGGCTTCCGGAAGGCGGGATGGACTAATCGGGGTCATGTCCGACTCCCGGTTGACAACTTGGACCCAACCGCGGAGAGAGTCCGATGCCTTGCCATTGCGGCTCGGGCCACACCAAGGCACAGTTAGTTCGCTGGGAATATTCCTGTCGCATCCGTGTTCAATTCCAATGTCTCTTATATCCGAGAGCGACCCTTGGTCTCCACAAAGTTACATGGACGTCGTTGACGGGCGCGATCTGTCTCGCGCGGACCTCTTATGTTCAGATCCGTTGCAGTTTTGTCGCACGTCCACCGTACAAGTGGAGTGACCGACCCTTGGTATGCACTAGTAGGGAAGGACAATATATATGGCGGTGTTCGGGTTTGTTGGGTCGACGTATACCTACTAGCCATGGCGGTCCCACTTGTCGCGGTCCTCACTGCTCTAATTTTTACGCTGTGGAAATTCCGAAAGGTGATAATCATCTATTTGCGCCAAACGCACCCAAATGCTCCTCCGTCATACCCGTTGTTTGGCCACACCTTGGCAATGCCCATGCAAGACCACCAGGATGCTTTCCACGAATGGGCGAAAATATATGGTGAGGGTTTCCTTAGTTGGTATAATCTAGCTCGGAATTTCACTTTTTTCTTCGGTCCAGGTGATGTTATGCCGTTGAAGGTGTTAGGAAAGTCTTTGGTCGTATTAAGCAGTGAAGCCGCTGCAATTGATCTCCTCGAGAAGAGGGGTGCAAAATATAGTGATAGGCCGAGTATACCCATGATGGAACTGTATGCCTTTTTCCTTCTTGCGATGTCTCCTTGTACCGATTGATTCGATTGTCTCGCAATAGCCTTGAGTGGGATAAGCTCCTCGTGTTTATCCCATACGGAAAGGAATTCCAAGCATCCCGGAGACTGTTCCAGGACCAGTTATCGAAGAAACAATGCACAAGCTATCACGATCGCATTGTTGGTCATGCGAGGACTATGGCTGAAAAAATCAAGGGCGAACCAAGCGCATACGAGAAGCACATTCAATAGTATGTCATTTGTTGTTACCCTCTCGATGAACACTGAAATACGGTATCATGTCAGCTTTGTGACTTCTGTCATCGCGGATGTGACTTACGGTCATCAGGTCTCTGGAGCAGACGATCAACACGTACATATCTCCAACTTTGTTATCGAGTTCTCCGACACGATCGGTACTCAAGGTGCTAACCTCTTAGATATTTTCCCATTCTGTGAGTACGTGTAATAAACGCGACTGCCCGACTTACCCAAGGGATTTTAGTGAAGCATCTTCCTGCTTGGGTCCCTGGAGCGTGGTTTATCCGATACGCACAGGGTACGATTACCATCGTTGGGATGTCGTATGTATTGCTGACTAGCCACTTCAATTCAGAGACTTCTACTGAATACAAGAAGCTGGAAACCGCTTGCTTTGAGGAAGTCAGGCGTGAAGTGGTACGCTACTTCCTGTGATCGATTGAGGTCCTCTCATATTTTTCACAGGCTGCAGACACCGCGACTCCTTCATTCGTCTCAAATCATCTGAAGAACATGCTGGAAAAAGATGACCCCAATATCGACGACATCCTCAGGCTCAAGCGATCGGGGCTCCATTTCTATTCTGCCGGGATTGAGACGGTTTGTCGTAACAAACTCTCGTCCTAACGAGAATCTAAATTGTTGCATTGATGCGCCGTCTTAGCTTTTGACTGTTATCTCCACTTTCCTGTTCACTATGTTGCGTCATCCCGAAGTGCAAAAGAAGGCCCAAGAGGAGATTGAAAGTGTTTTAGGAAAGGATAGACTTCCAGATTTTAGTGACCGCGCGAGTCTTCCCTATGTAGAAGCCGTGTTACAAGAGACAATGAGGTGAGCACAAGGGCAGAAACCTTCAGAATAATCAGAGGATTCTAAGCATATTGTCAGATGGCACCCTCCCTCACCACTTGGTACGTGATGGACCCATGATCCAGCGTTCTACATATTGAATGGTAGTCTCCTTGATCAGCAATTCCCCACAAAGTAACCTCAGACGATTCATATCGCAACGTGTTTATCCCTAAGGGCTCCACGGTGATTGCCAACGTCAGGTCAGGCTCCATCATTCTAGGGTACTACTGCGCACATATATAACAATATACTTGCCTCCAGGAGTATGACCCTCGATGAGAAAACGTGGCACAACCCTAGGGAGTTCATTCCTGAGCGCTATCTGCCTAGTCCACTCGGACAAGGCGAACCATTTGCCAAGGGTATTTTTGGATTCGGACGCCGGTAAGCCCATTGTCTCCTCAGGAATGCACTGGCAACTCATCCCATTCATTCGAAGCGCCTGTCCGGGGAAATATCTCGCAGAAGGGACTGTTTGGATAGTGGTAGTCACCATTCTAGCGGGGTTTGATATCCGCCCTGTACAAGACGAATTTGGAGAGGATGTGATCCCTCCACTTCGTTTTATCACCTCCATTACCAGGTGGGTACATTTTTTTATCAATAGGCTACCCCTACTGAGGAGCGTTGTTGTGGCGTTCTAGTCGACCTGCTCCGTTTGAATGCCGTCTTGTACCGAGGATCTCTTGATTGGTGGACGTGGTATGTGGTACGGGATGCCGGGGTTTCTTATGTTTCACTTGAGCCAGTTAGGTAGTTGATGTCGAAATGGCAAAGACGCCAATCCGATTATATACATTAGCTTTACTTTTGCAAGCTTACGCGGCGGTTGTTGCGTCGTGAGGGATTACATTCTATTGGCAACACTGGTATGGAGTCGGTGGAGTGTCTCAATTGAAAATCTGGGGTGGTGAGTTCCTTGGGGCAGTTGATATCTATGAATGCGGGAAATTTTTCAAAATGCCGTCAGTTCAGAGGCTCAAATCGTGAAAGGTGAGTGAATTGGTTGTATGAGTATTTGTGCATGCAATGATACTGATGGCCACTGAACCGCTGGGCTGTCTAGAACCTGTGTAACGATTTGAAGTCGGGTAGATCGGGCCCCGATTCGAACGAATTCAAACTTTGACAAGGACTGTTTGTATGTCCCCTGAAGTTTGAAACGATGAAGTTGTTCCAAGATGAGAAATACGCACGACAAGTACAAGCAGTTCACAGCGCCATGGGGTAATTTACACCAAATGCGCATACAGTATTGCTCATGGGCCCGTTGATCTCCTTGAAGGTTAAGCGCAGGGGATCCGCGTCATTAACCTCTCTCAGGACTATAAATGATTCGAGAAACCGCGGGATGAGGAATAGCATCCCCCCAAGCCGTCGCTCGAATGCAGGAGACAAATCTCCTAGCATCTGTCTTGGGAATTACCCTTGTTGCGATACTATGGTGGTACGCCAAACGTGCCCGCACGTCCCCCTACAAATCCCCTGGGCCTCCTGCGCTGCCTATTATCGGTCATCTTCTGTCCATTCCTCTACATGACCAGGCAGAGACCTATCAAAAGTGGGGAAAGAGATACGGTACGTCAGCCACCCCATCTCCCGGAAGTGGCTCCCCTATTCAGACGTTTGGCTTTCAGGAGATGTGTTGAAGTTGAACATCGTGGGGAAGACTCTTATAGTCCTCAATAGCGAAGAGGCAGCAACCGATCTCCTCGAAAAGAGAGGGCAAAAGTACAGTGACCGACCCCGCCTAGCGTCAGTTGAGGTGTGAGTATCTGAGTTTGTACGGCGAATCTCACCTCTCACTCAACCTCCCTTGAAGTATGGGCTGGGATAGACACATGGTCTGGGCTAAGTACGGAAAGGAATTCCATATGTCACGCAAGCTGTTCCAAGACCAATTGTCACTCAAACAGTGTGAGGTATTTCAAGACCGCCAGATTCGCCAGGCGCGCATAATGGTGAAGAATATTGTGAAGGATCCAACTTCTCATCGAATCCACATGTTACGGTGAATTATGAACCATGAACGACGCTGTATCTTGATTGCTGATGTTGGCTTAGATTTGTAGCCTCCGTCATCACGGAAGTTGCATTTGGGCATGAGATTTCCTCTCCGGAAGACAATTATCTGCAATTTGTGGAGAAGTTCACAGAGGATTTAGGTCAACTTGCGAGTTCACGAACCATCGAGCTTCTTGGGCTCTTCCCCTTTTGTGAGTATCATATCAGAGCGGGGTTACTACTATCTAATGTTCTCGCAGTGAAGAATATACCTCAGTGGTTCCCTGGTGCAGGGTTCAAGAGGCACGCCAATTGTAAGCCCAAGTTCAATACTACTTCGCCCTACGTTGTTCTAAATCCATAACATCTGTTCCAGTACTTAGCAAAGAATGGGAATTTATGGAAACCTATTTTTGTGAAGAGGTCCAAAAAGAACTCGTGGGTCCCCATTTTCTATTCGAATCTTCTCGTCTCTCAAAGTTTCCGTATCGTCAGAAAACAGGAAATGCACGGCCATCATTCCTGGCGAACCACCTTGAAACACTGATGCATTCTGAGAAGCACGTCAATGATGAGGATATCAATAGATTGAAAGCGGCGGCATTTTTGATGTACCTTGGTGAGCTCTTTGTTGGTTCGATTGAGCTCAATTGACATGTCTGTGGCATGTACAGCCGGGAACGAAACGGTATGTCGAAGTGTCCTCCTGGTCCAACATCATGTTCAACAACGAATTAGACCTGGGCGGGGTTGAGCACATTCATCCTTGCTATGCTACTCCGTCCTCATGTACAACGGAAAGCACAAGATGAAATCGACAAAGTGGTCGGAAAACGCGTCATTCCGGATTTGAGTGATCGGGAAGCCCTCCCGTTTGTGGAGGCGGTTATGCAAGAGACATTGAGGTAAATCCGTTACAACTTGCAGACCAAATCGAGCTGAGCACGCGCCATCCGTAGGTGGTTTCCACCTGTTCCGCTGGGTAATTCTCAGAGAATCCAGGCTTTATCGTAAGGCCGCTCACGAAACTTGAAATCTCAACTTTAATAGGGATACCTCATTGCGTCATGACCTCGGATATCTATCGTGATATCCTCATACCCGGAGGATCTACAGTGATAGCTAATATCTGGTTGGCGTCTTTGTCTGGAAGTATTCGAGCCTGGAATCTCACCGTCTTCACAGGAGTATCACTCATGACGAGGGCGTTTACCACAATCCTGACGAATTCTATCCTGAACGTTACTTTTCACAAGCCCTTCGCCCTGCGGAGCCATATCCCAAGAGTGTTTGGGGCTTTGGGCGTAGGTTAGTCTCGAATAAGTTGACGATGTCAGGGGTTGTACCATCAATGTTTTTTTTTCGTAGAATCTGCCCAGGAAGACATCTCGCTGAGTCGAGCCTTTGGACGGCAATTGTCCATATTCTTGCCACGGTGAACATACGTCCTGCAAAGGACTCCATGGGCGAAGATATTATCCCTCCTGTGCAGTATACCACACACCTCACGAGGTAGGGTGGTTTCCTCAGAAGAATGTGACACTCCGCTCAACTCTTTTCGATCATCACAGTAACCCGGTACCATTTCCTTGCGAGTTCGAGCCAAGGTCGGAGGCAGTCAGAGCCATTCTCAGTGAAGCCAACCTTTCGTAGATTTTGTTCCTGATTTGTTGTAATTTCGAGTTTCGGACATAGTTTGGTTTGATTGAAAACGAGGAACGTCTATGTGCCATAGGCCATAAATACATATAACGATATGAAAAGTAAAAAAGAAACCAATGTACAACATGACACAGCCGACCGTTGACCCTAGACCCTAGAGAGAGGAAGAAAAACAGAAAATCATAGAGAGCTGTCTAAGGAAGGGGAGGGAGGGGGAGGATGCGAAATGCGGGGTGAGATGAACGTCCTGAGATCTTTGAGACACGTGGGATATCATGGGGTGGCGGGGGCGACTGAAATGGCCGCTTGGATGGAAATCGTAGATACGTAGAGGGGTCGACAGCATTATCGGAGTCGCCTTCAGGCGTTCGTGGCAGTGAAGACGACAAGGGCGATGAAGTAGGTGTGGAGTCGTCCATTCCGGAATCGGGGCTAGAGTGGCCATCCTCGTTCTCATCAGAGCTATTATCCTCTTCGTCTGAATCGTCGCTCCAACACGACTGAGAGGAACTTCGAGGGAATGGTACGCGGTTTGGTGGGAATGTATGGGTTTGTGAAGAAGTGGGTGACCGTAGGCGTGCGTGTGTCTTTATGGCGGTATGATGAGACAACACATCATCCTCGGTGAAGTTGAGCTCATAGTCCAGTACTTGGAGAAACTCGCGCTCGACTCTTCCAACATCCCGTGTACCAAAGACACCAGTAGCGATTGCCCATCTAAAATTCTTCAATGTCGCATCGTTGACATACTGATAACGTGAATGAGCAACCGACAATCCACCGAAAATATAATATACATACCTTATAAGCGAGCATCAGTGCCCCTAAGAAAACCCTTTCACCGGCCCACATCTCAGTTGAGATCTGCAGAAATGGTGTTGCGCGATCGATATAGACCAATGCTACGAGGAGGGTGGCAACTTTGATGTTGGCGCGAGTGACGATCCGTGTGACGAAGTCTGTGAGTTTAACGCGCTCCGTCTTGCGGGCCTGTGAGCGACCCCGTGGGGACTTGGGAGAGGTCGACCGCAGTGCGATCCGAACTGTCTCCATGACACAGTCAATTGTGTATTCTGATTGAGAGCATGAGATCAGAGCTGATGTGGGGGAATACTGCAAAACATACCAATAAGTGAACGAGACATCTTCTGATCAACTAATTCCAGGAGAGCGGGAGAGTGGCTCGACCTATCTGCCAAGCTGGCTGGGTGGAGGGTGGAGGCGCTGTGGACTTGAGACATCGTCCAAACTATGATATGTGATGGGGAGGTGGTTGTGTTGTCAGAGATGTGGATGGACAATGAGGCGACAACCTCCGAACCCCATCGTTATATATCCCAAGTCCTCATGGGGTACCGGTATAGGAAGGGTATGTAATCCGTCATCAATGGGATTCGCGGCCGGAAGGAACACCTGTTGCTGAAGAACTTGACACCTCATGGATGTCAACGAGAAGCATACGAGGTCGACGTTGGTCCATTGGCTATGATTCGGGCTGGATTCTCAGCCCTGGACTTCGGCCAGAATCGTTGGACATGGTTCTCGTAGTTTAATTAGGACATCCAGCGAGATATCTGACGAGAAAAGAAGACAACCAGCGTTACGAGCAGCAGGATTAGATTGGGTACTCTCTCCGGGAACCGGTTAATGTGGGACCTAGAGCGACGCTCCGCCTGGACCGTGGCATACGAGTAAGCTGGTGGCATTATACCCCTCAAATGTGCTGATAAAGTCCTCGCAGCCGTCGCTGTTTACGAGGTAATTGAGGCGGAGGCAGTGGGAGGTAATGAATGAATTTTGGAATTTATGGAATGAATGCCCAGGCCATCACTCGGCTCTGCCACGTGGAATTCATCGATCGGTGCAAGTTGGATTAGGAAGGTGAGTTTTTCAACCATCCCTCACCCAGATAGGAAGAGCAACATGGTATGAAGCACAATCTCGAGAATAAGCTCTGATTCAAAGGTGCACAATACTTAATGGGGAACGTTAACAAGAGCCCTCATGGGTTTAGAGAGTGTTCGCCATGTTGAACATTTTGATATGTCCAAGCGTTACGTTACTGCGGCCAAGGAGATTTATCAGCGTGGAGAAGACATACGCTTCAGCAAGTCCAGGGAGTTGGTCGGGGTTTTTTCTTTGAAGAGTCTGAAATACGCTCCAGACCTATACATACGACAAAGAGGTCATTTTCTCGTCGACCTCGGAACGCACCGAGTGGACTTCTTTGTATTCAATTTGAATTCAACCTGATGTAATAGACACAAGGCTGAAGCCCTGATTGGCGGAACGTGTTGCCATGACTCTGGTTTGTAGGTTCTTCATGGCCAGGGCAACTCTAGAAGAATGGACGTTGGATGCACCACACTTCGATGATCTCTGCCGACGGTCCCGTGTCGACTTGCTCACTTCAATGCAGACGAACGATCTGAATGAGAAAAGGGCACATTTCGGGCGAGTTGTTGGTGATCTCAGGGTAAATACAACCCCGTTGGCGGCGTTCGCACGCGTCCGTCAAGGAGGCATTTTTACACCTTCTGCCCATTCCATGGAGAAAGGTAGTGAGGGAAACGTTTATCAGCAACATCACGGAGAGACCACCAGCCTGAGAGGTTCGTCAAATGACTTATAGTTACATTGGCATGGCACATACCTTCGTTCAATGCGCTTCCATGCTGAGACCACCCGATTAGTGAGCCTTTGGGGAGTGACCATGCTCTCGGAGTTGAGATGTCCGCAAGGAGCGTGAATTGGGTTTTAAAGCGGATCGCTTGATGTTGGTTGCATAGCCACGCAAAATGGCACAATGCATATCACGAGACGCAGGGGCGGATATTACCCCCCGAAAAATCCACGGAATAGTGAGGGAATTGTTTTCGTATACCAGGAATATTCAGTAGCTATTACGAGGTAGAATAGAATAAATTTTACTTACCTATTTCGTCCGTATTACAGGGCGAAATGTCAAAACCCTGTGCGTGGCTTTTCCGGGAGGGAATATGCCCGGGAAAGTTCACCTTTTCGGGTCATATCCCCGCCCGTAATATCCCAGGGAAAGTTCGCCTTTTCCTTGGCTATTCCCTGGCAATTGTGGCGGGAGATATGCCCCGAAAAGGAAAACAATGACGCCCTAGACTTTTCCGGAATGGGAAAGGTATCCTTTTCGGGCCCTGTTCTGCAGGGGAAAAGCCATCACGGAATTGTTTTCCAATTCCAGCCTGTAATAGCTGAACTAATTTCCTATTCGACAGCGCAATTGCTTTCCAATTCTGTCATGACTTTTTCCCTTCAAAATAGGGCTCGAAAAGGATACCTTTCCCATTCCGGAAAAGTCTAGGGCGTCATTGTTTTCCTTTTCGGGGCATATCCCCCGCCACAATTGCCAGGGAATAGCCAAGGAAAAGGCGAACTTTCCCTGGGATATTACGGGCGGGGATATGACCCGAAAAGGTGAACTTTCCCGGGCATATTCCCTCCCGGAAAAGCCACGCACAGGGTTTTGACATTTCGCCCTGTAATACGGACGAAATAGGTAAGTAAAATTTATTCTATTCTACCTCGTAATAGCTACTGAATATTCCTGGTATACGAAAACAATTCCCTCACTATTCCGTGGATTTTTCGGGGGGTAATATCCGCCCCTGCGTCTCGTGAAAAGGTTGATTTTCTCGGGGATATTTCAGGCAGGGACATGGCCCGAAAAGGTAAACCTTCCGCGAATATTCCCTCATGCAAAAGCCATTGACGGATTTTGGACATCACACCCAGTGATATGGTCGGAATAGGTAAGTAAATTTTATACTATTCTACCTCATAATAGCCATTGAATATCTTGGGGATACAAAAACATTTCCGGCCCTATCCCGTGGATTTCCCCGAGGGTAATATCGCCCCCTGCGTGTCGTGGCTTTACCTCCACACCTCATCGGACAGTGCCGCTATCGCCATCCAGGTGCGGATCCAGAAACCAAGATTCAGTCCTCCTCAATCACCATCTTTGGCCCTCATTATCGTGCAGTCATGGCTTTGTGTAGTACTGGGTACGGTACTGATCGTAGCCCTGCGAGTTCTCATACATCTGGAAAAAACAACTTGGGTCCAAATGGGTCTTGACTGTTCAGACCGGTATATGCCATCTGGACCTCTGTACCTTCCCCCCTTGTATAGACCACCCAGTTTTCTCCATACCGGTATAGATCTGGTCTTAACTGTAGCAGACCAGACAGACTGGCTTGAAAAAAGAACAATATATTTTTTGATCATAAAAATTTGCTGACCACTATGTTCTTATATTTTCTATTGTTTTAGATAGTTGTGTTACGAAGTTTTGAATTATAGAAAATTTTTTAGAAAAAGCTCACCAGCTGGATTTGAACTCTGATCAACAGAGCCACCAGCATCATCACCGTGTACTGTAGCTCAAACCACTTGAGCCACATCAGAATTATAGTTTGACACGCAAACACAAGCTATGTACCCATTTTTGCTGGACTTAGCAAAATCTTCATGATTCTGAGATTTTGTTTCGTACATTTCTTGGTCTCACCTCACTTTTCCTGGCTTTGCTTACATATATCTTATAAAACATGAAGTCTATAATCTCAGTATGTGATTCATATCTCTTTTGGAAGCAATGAAAATAATCATTACCATGGACTAGTCTAATTACTCCGGATCTTTGGGGAGCGGTCTCAACAGGTCTGGAGGGTCTGGAGAGTCTGGAGAGTCCAGATTTTTGGGCAAAGGTCTGGTCAAAATCTTTTTTCCAGATGTAAGGCAGGCGTTGTTTTCTCTCGAACAAACAAATGGTTCTCCGGGAGAACACCAATGGCGGTCAGGGCCGGGTCAATCCTATCGACATTGATTCTCCATGCTCAACAGGGAAGGGTCTCACAAGGCGGGATTCTATTCGTTGCGTCTCTGATATCTTTCCTCGATTGATGGCGGGTTGCCTTGAAAACTTGGAATGATACCGGTATCAAGATAATCGACTTCATGTCCTGAAATATCTCACTCCCTCCATCCCTGAAGGGTACGCCTTCCTTGTGGAGCTCAAGGAAATCTCTTCATTGCAGTCTTCATGGCAAAAAAACATGGTAGTCCTTGATTGAGAATATTATTTTGTCCCCGCATTCTCCTATTTATGCCAGCTCTCCATCGTCGCCATTCCTTGATTCTCGTCTGAATCCCGTACGCGGTACTTCCTTCGTCCACCTGGTCCCTCAACGCAAGGGGGATGGTACTGGTCGCGATCTATCAGAAAGAGGCAATCACCATAAGGCAGGTCGCGATATTCTCTTCTTTTCGACAATTGAGACCTAACATCTGCTCTCGGCAGAGCATATTGAAGCCACCAACAAAGGTCTTTTCCCTTGTGTCCCACTTCTGACGGGATAAAAAGCTCTTCAGTCGTCAGGCGTCAAGAAAATGGACTCCCTACCCCATCCAAGGAGTACAAATTCTGGTCAACACCCTTCCGGGATCGCGGGGTAGATGAGGTGTGGGCTTATCCGATATGAAGTGTATCCCATGTAGCACAATCAGTGAGCATGCCGCTCCGTTTCACATTGAAATGGTTCATTCAATAAATTGTTCTCCAGGAGAGCAACTGCGGCCACGGACACTGATTCTACAACCTATACAGGCACGGAACCCACAAAACGTGATTCGTTCTATGCGATTCTCTCGACCAGCAGGGGTAACATTGGAAGACTTCGGAGTGATGTCGATCGAAAGACAAGTCGTCCTCGCGAATCTGAAACATGAACATGTATTGATTCGCCATCTTTGCCGACTCAGTGAGATACGTGGTTATTTTAAAACCGCATTGATTAGGAGACACCCAGGCAGATTTTGTTGTCGATGTCAGTATACGTGGATTCGATCCCCTAATACTAGGTTTGAGATCCCTGAAGGACCAACTTTTCTTGTTTATACCAGAGATATCTCCTCACTCCGGCCTTCAGAGCCAAGGCGGGCTGGTTTACTTTAGTTGAGCCAATTCGTATGTACGTTCTTGTATTTATACTCGGGCTCCATTGTCGCTCCCCCTTGACCCTTGCCTTGATCCCGTACAATGGCGCCATCCCTTAGTCCACTTACCCGCTACGACTCCACAATTGGAGCCTTGTTGATTGGTAGCTATTCTCTTTTATGCTACGTTCTACTCGTCTCACGAAATCCCATCTCAAGGCAATCTCGCAACGGCAGTGTAAGTTCACTACGACCTTGACTAGCGAATGAGAGTTTTATAGTAACCAAACGTAGTCTCTTTGGTATCACAAGTGTTCAAACAAAAATATACTTTAGCCGGTTTCCCCATGATTCACGGTTGATGAAGTCCCTAGTACGTCCCTTTCAGGTGCCACAAATACCTCAATGTCCATCCATCATCACCGGTTCGCATTTCTCTGGTTCGTATCGTCAATTTACCTGTGAGGACGGCAGTTTTGGTACTTACCGAATCAATCCAGGGTATTAGATTTCCTTCACTTTGTTCTCATATCCCATGGGGTGTATTTCTTTGTTGTGACAAACTATGTGAATCCTGTTGTACTGCTAACAAATCTCCCTTGGTCTGTGAGCCTCACTTATGTCGTCTACACTCAAATTTAACTGATACTACTGCATTGCATTGGCAGGAGCCATGCGGTGAATACAACATGGCACTACTTAATACGCCGTACTCACACATCGAATTATTGGTGTAATCTGTATCTCGCCACTAGGGCGAAATGTTTTTTCAGGTATTTGCTTTTTCCTCTTCTTTTTGCCGTTCTGATAAGCATCCAGGCTGCAAGTGATCTCATTGTAAGAGGGTGAGTGCTCAGGTACTCGAGACTGGTAGTCGACATACCATCTCCTCAGAATCTATATCCATCGTATCTGGAAATGTAAGCGCGACATCGGGATTCTGTCTGTCATCATCTGGATACCCACCTTTACAGTGAGCAAAAGGAACACGTTTCTAGTCGGGGCATTGGTACGTCAATGGGTTCTCAATTTCTGACATTCAAGGGATCGCTCAGACTTTCACGCACAGATATTAGCAACGATCACCGTTTGTGGTATGCCATTCAGAATTTAATCACAAAGTGTACTCACTTGGAATTCCGAAGCTGCCTCAATTGGTATGTTCACCTTGTATATTTCATGAGGCAAACGCCTAACAGGAGACTACCATACAGCGTTGAATATTCGAATGTAAACAACCTCTTTCTTTTCTTTTCGGATTTGCTGTCTCATGCAGCCCCAGAGCCCAGAGTCTTTCAAGAGGCTATCTGGGGTTCAACAAATTCTCGGTATGCACTTGGTCGTTGACACCTTGGACAATGAGGCCTCATTGAATTTCTATCCAGGACATAATAGATCTCGCCCTCATCTCGGCAACCGTCACCGATATCATGACCTCAGCGTCACTCTGTGTCTTGCTCTCGAAACAGCAAACCGCTTTCAAGAGGACACAATCGTCCATTCATCGTTTGATGATCTTAACAATCAATGCTGGCATATTCACATCGTCAGTAGCAACTTCACTCAAGTCCAGCTCTGATCATTCGCTCACATGGTGCAGAATTTGCGCTTTTGCGTGCCTCATTTGTGTCAGCTTCTTTTGTTGTTCATAACACGATCCAAGCTCACTCTTACGCATAGCGGATGGTGATGCCTGATAATCTCATTTCTGAGATATTGTATTTTATGTTCCCAACATGTAAGATGCAATTCTCGGCTCCTGCTTTATGTTCTGACACCGGGTCTGAACATTCGACCTTCAAGTGTTTCTGAACTCTCTGTTGGCTCTTACCAACGCCCGTGTTTCAGTCTACGATCGCCAACCTGACCCATCTTGCGCGATGCCTCTCGCGAATACTCATTTGTTCAGACAGGTTGACTCCAAGTCCGATCAAGCGCACACCGAGCATGTCAGTCCCAATGAAGGTGGTATCTTCTGACCTTCTAATTCACCTGTTATTTCTCCCTAGGTTATAGACGTACGGTATGAAGTCACCACCGAGATCGCTTAATTCACCTGTGTCCAAAGAATCCTCGTTTCCGTCCCTGGTTGTTCGAAGCAACAGTCACAAATCTATATAAAACCTCTTGTAGCTGCTTTATTCTCTTGATCGAGATTGTTGATGGAGATTTTGTGGTGCTGGATTATGAGAGACAATCATCATTTCGGACATATCACTCTAGTCTGTTCGTGAATACGCGAACCTCTGTCCAGGGAATGGAGAAATTGCAAGTCAAGGAGCAAGGAGCGATACAAGAAGTGGCAGGCCGGCCGACAAATATCCGAGAAAAGGTAGATGAGCTCTCCGGAAGGCAAATTGTTAGACAAAGGATATGGTGAATAACAGCACTTGCAGGTTCGGAGCAGATGTGGAGCATTGTATTCTTGGATTCCGTGGGCGGCGGTGAAGCAGGTGCGCGAACAGGGGAAAATCTTCCTCTGAATGAAAGGCTCGACGAGAATCCCACGATTTACAATGAAAGGAATTTAGAATGAAACTTTGGGCGCGGAGAGTTGGGAAGAGAGTTGGACAGGACAGAGTCTAACCATCAAGGGGTACAGAACTTGGGTGCATCGCCTTTTGGGCCCACAACCAGAGCTTAGATCTCCGTTGGATTCCAGATAGGAAATGATATCAGAGAATACAGCGCAAGGGGTGATCGTGCCCAACTGAGGGTTGGTGCTTTACTCTCCTGGGGCCCGGAGTGGTGTACAGCAACCGACAGAGAGTTCGTCTCAATACAAAACTTCCCATCTGAATGAGCGATTGGGAAGTTCATTGAGCAACAACTAGATTGAGTTCAGAATTATAGATAGCGAAGAAGAGGGAAAATGGCCCTAGTCAAGCACGGCCACCCTTTCGTGCTGTAGCAGTAACACAATGGTTTGCAAGCCATCCTTGATCACCGGGATCGCCGCCGGCGTGCCAGTGATCAATAACTCGGCCCTCGGCTGTCCCCAACCATCTCCGTAGGTAGCAGCAGTCGCTCAATTGCAAACACGTTCTTTTCTATTTCCGATACCTGCTGGCAAATCGATCCCCGCTCTCATTTCAGACTTGTGCTTATTGATCTACTGGAAGTCCGACGATTGATCCTCGGGTCCTCCTGACACTGCTGAGCATTTTGCGTGATCTTCGCTCCCTTTCTCTTCTGTATCGGGCTCTACCACACCTCACGTATAGTATCTCCAGAGCGGCATCTGCCACGCTCCTTAAATCTCCATCGGACGTCATGGAGAAGATCCGATCTCTCACTACCTGACATAAGGACATTGTCCTATCTAGTGTAGAAACCAGCCCCTCTTGATTCTCATATCCATGGCTCCCCTCTCCGGTCAACCGAGCCTTGATTCCACCATTGAGGCAGTTCTCATAGGTATTTGACCCCGTCACTGCACATTCAATCGATTGACTTAGCAGTTGAACCCAGCAGTCTTCTTATAGTCGCGCGGGTTTCATTATGAGGATTGATGAGGGGTGGCCGTCTCGCTCAAATGTTTAGACTCTTCGGCATCCCAAGTATTCAAGCTCACTTCAGGAAGGTCATCAAGGTAGCCTGAGAGTGGTACGTGATTTGTTTATTCCTGCATACTATTCAGTGCATTCACTCTTAACCCCGTTGTTCTCGGGTGATGTTATGCTCTTTCTCCATTTACCCTGACGCTTGAGACTCTTGAAAAGTGCATCTCCCGGCTCAATACATCAACGGCGTTGACGTGCGGCTTTTGTGCATGATGGTTACTCCGACTATTCCTGGCCATGGGCGACCTGTTACTACATCAGCATATCTCAGAGACATAACGGATTCAAGCACTTGGTGAGTGGTGCCCGACAAATGTGATTACGTTCTCTCTCACCTTTTCCCTGTTTCTTGATGACCAATGACCCCCGGTCCTCCTCAGGAGAATCCGAAGGAGGCTGTGACGTTCCACTCGAATGCTATGAGAAGTGATACGAGGTCAAAATTATCTGTGTCCTCCTCAGGCCCAGGCTATCTGTTTGTCTTTAAATCGTCCGAAAGCTCCGATCAGTTGACCGGATGTTGACCCTGAGAACTGAGATTGATAGTGTCGCGTTTCTGGAAAGGTGACCCTCGTTGTACACTCGCTGACTAGTTGGATGAGGGCTTGTGAGCTGCTTGACGGCACAAATCATGACCTACGATTGCCCTCAGACTCCCTGAGCCACCGCAGCTATTTCTGATGATACAAAAAGGGTCCTCTTCCTCCTATACTGTCCCATTTGTCTCTGGTCTCGCCCAGGTAGTCATGGTGCCATTCCCTTCTACAGTACCAACCCAGAACCTCAATTCAACACTCGGAGCCTTGCTCATTGGTGATCCCCCTTCTGAACATACGCAATTCATGAGCTTATGTGTATCGTGTAACAAGGTGGTTTCGCAGCAGCTGTGTACGTCATTCGTGAGACTATGTTCAGCGCCTTCTGACTCTCAGACATGTAGGTTATTTGGAGTTACAAGCATTCAGACGAAAACCTACTTCAATCGCTATCCCCATGACATAGGCATTCTGAAATATCTGGTAATCCCATCCGACTAAGATACTCTTTGTCTCTGTGAATGACTTGGATTCTGCATTTTTTAGATTGCAGCCCTTTGGTATGCCATGTTGATACACCATTCCGCTTCTATTAACGCCCACGACAAGGGTATGCGACTGTCTTCACTTCATTCTGATATCCCATGTGGTTTATTATTACCTCATTTCAAACTTCACGGCTCCCGATGCCTTCTTTAATCACACACCCTGGTCCGTTATAACGCTCCCAAAATGTGTGATCCTTCTATGAACTCACAACATTGAATCACCAGGAGTGGACCAGTATGTATACGATGCCATCTCACGGAGTTCAAACAAACCAAGTACAATCCTTCACACAGACAGTGATGTTTCTTCAAGTTGGTCCATCTTCCTTCTATCTGTAACCAGAGGCGACTCCTTACACGCTTACCCGTTCACCAGGCAGTCAGTGATTTCGTTGTAAGAGGGTCAGTGGCCGAATCTATCGAGAGGCAATACATAACAGCCCTTTCTCAGGATCCTCACATATCGTGTTTATCATTGTGAGTCTTTCAGCCTCGTGGTCTCATCGCCATCTCCCACAACAGATATGTCTCCTAGTGAGCGGAGGAAGCAAATTGCTGGCAATGACAATTGTATGTAGACGAACACAGACCTGATTACATCTCTCTGGATTAATCCGCGCCCGGCATAGATCATCATCATGCTCGCGTCTTTTGGTACATTCTCATCTATCACTTCTATCGTCTGTACTAACCTTCTCCAGTCAGCAGTCTTGGTAAGTTCAAGTCCTATGAAGTTACTGCCCACCTCGATTGATTGTGTACAATACAGCATTAAATACCCAATCGTAATTTGTCTGTAGTTACAATGATCATTCGCTAATTACTGTGATAGGATCCGCATACTTTCAGGCACATTCCTTGCAATCGCACATTCACGCGTACGCCTCCCATATTTCAACAAAAAATGTGACACTAATTTTCCTCCTCAGAAGCTAGTATACCTCTGTCTCGTTTTATCCGTCCTAGCAGATATTACAGTCTCTGGTTCTCTTTGTGTTCTGCTTCGTCGTCAGGAAACAGTGTTCAAGAAGACGAAGTCAATGATCCAGCGTTTGATTGTGTACACGATCAACGCTGCTGTGCTGACTTCGTACGTACTATCCTATGAGACAAGCAGATATGTCATACTGACAACAGGTTCCTATCGTCCCAGTGCTTGCGCTATTGCGTGCTTAATTGCCGTCAGTAGAGCCAAAACTCCTTGATCAGGACGAAGACATGAGCCTGATATCTATGTAGTTTGCCGCCGTGCCTGATAAACCTATATTCGATGTTTTCTATTTCATTCTCCCAAAACGTAAGGGCGATGATTCCTTAAAATCGCCTGGTTGAACCGCCTAGTATTGACCCACCATCCATCCGTAGTATTACTCAACTCACTGCTGGCCCTTTTGAACACTCGCCAGTCAATATTGGACTCGACACAGGCTGACACATTCCTGATACCCCTTGCAATCTCCTCGCTTCAGTGTGTCGAAATCAAGGAGGAAGGTGACGGTCAACTGGTATGTTTTAACTTCAGAGATACCATCGTACCTACACAATTGTTAGAACAAGGGCAAAAATATCCTAGTCGAAAACACGACCTGCCAAGAATCCGACAGTGATTCAATGCGAGCTACCTCCAGTGTAATCGCACTTGCCGCTGGTAGCGAAGGAACTCCCCCGAATACCGAATAGAGATGCAACAGCCGACACATCGTGTCAAGGCTCCATGTGGTCCGTAAGGCCATTTGTAGTAAAAATCTGTGCCCTAACGATAGATGTATATGCTTTGGTGCTTACCGAAAATATACTCGCAATACTTGTGAGGCAATGTGAGCACCTCGCCGGACCTGTGGTCACGAATTTCGGAGAACCATACAACCTGAGTTCATGAATAGAGCATCGCTGACAGAAGAGGTACTTCAAGCTATGTAGAGTGTGCCAAGTATACCGAATCAATGAGTGTGTCGAAGGGAGGCACAATTCGCAGTTGGCAATGGGTACTCCCGGGAATCAGTGTGGCATCATCATGATATTTTCACCCTAGATTAGTAAATAAGCGCCTAAGGTCGGTTGATCGAGACCGTGTCGTCGCCCAGTCCTCGTTGGTGGTGGCGTGGCCACATACCAACAGCGCACTCACAGAGACATTGCAGAGACAGGCACTTTCTCCACATACTGTTTCTCCTGTATCGTTCTATTCATGAGCGGCGTCTGCATCATCGGTATGTGAAACGCCAGTATCTGACAGCCACGGACTCAGACTCGAGATCCATGTCGAGTTGAGTGCCTACACTGAGGCAGAGTCTCGCAGTCGCTCTCGCTAATCTTCCATTCCATGGTCTCTTCAAGTCTTCCCACATCGTATCCAATGTTACCCCTTCCCGCGTGTTCTGTGTCGTGTCTGGGGTCCAGATGGGCCAAAAGCCGTGTTTCCGGCAGCTACCAAGGGCTCTTCCCTTCGACACAGGGTATGTGTTCCCATCTCCCTATATTCTCACAACTTGGAGTAATGTGACTGTGCTTCTGTTGTCTGGTATCAGAAATCGGGGATACCACATCATTCAAGGGCGCGAATCTATCGCGGCGTTCAACAGATTGGTCCCTTGTTAAGCGCCTTCAACGCATTGGCCGACACCGACAGCAGACCCCAAAGGAAGCGATGCCCTGAGAAGGGTACAACGTAGAAGAGGAACCATGGGCTACGTATCAGTGAAATATAGGAAGTCTTGGACGTTGCGAGTTGGCACCATCGCGATCATCTCTGCGATAACCCCGAATGCTTGCGAGTGAACCTCATGGCGGCGTCATTGATTCTCGTTGTGGAGATACCCGGTGTGAGGGCTCGAGTTCGGCAGATGGAAGAAGTATAGCATCGTGCAAGGTGAGTTCCTTCAACTGCCGGGAAGGCCACTTATGGGTATATCTAACTTGATGTTGATAGACTCTCTGACTCGTTTTGTCAAGCTTGATCCCCAGCTGCGTCTCAGTCCTGGGGCCGACTTTGTCGGCAGTTGGGATCATTGTTCCTGCTTGGTAGGTGGTTCTCCGTTTTGCGACGCTCTAGAGGGATATAAGTTACATGGGAGCTGAGCTAGAAGTGGATTTCGCTCCGCTTGCCATTGTGGCCTCTAGACCTTGAATCAGTATGTCGACATCAGACAACAATATCAACGAAACGCTTGGAGCAATGTATATTGGTATCCGGATCCAATCTTCTATGCGTCATGACTTCTCACCTGAGTTCCGATAGGAAATCTTTTGGGAGCAATGTACCTATTCAATTCCTTCTACAACGAGACCGTTGCTTGACTCTACTTTTAGTTTCTTTGGGGTCACAAGCATTCAAACCAAGACATACTTTACACGTCGAAGGAAAGATCACGTCTTCGCCAAATCTCTGGTACGTGTCCTCGTAAATACGGGCATTCATGATGACTGAGCTTCTGGTGCGACTATGCAGATCCTGCTTCTCTGGTCAGTGCGATTTCGTTCTGCGTCTATTCTTAGTATCCTGACAACCCGGTTTTCACATCGCAGGGTGCTGGATCTGCTTCATTTCGTTCTAGTCACGGAGGTCGCATATTGGTACAATGTCCGAAACCATACGAACCTAGATGCCTTCAAAGAACGTCATTGGTCCGTTTTTTTTTTTTTCTATTTCTTCCGTTGGATGTCGTTTTCTTACTTGTTGAAATGTATTCAGGAGCTTCACGGTGAGTCTCCGTTACCCAGGATCGTCGAGCCTGATCTCAAGACGGTACGAATCAGGCGCATATGTTCGTTCAAGTATGTGAGATTGTATCGGTCCTTGGTTTATGAACGCATATATTTTCATTTTAGGCTACCAGTGATATCATTGTGAGAGGGTAAGTCGCGACGACAGATATGTATAACCTGTCTCTAATCTTCCTCCCGTAGAGTATTTGCTCACCGAGTCTGGAGACGTGAGTCCTCCGACGATATGCGTCACATTCGGTGCTAAATAAGGCCTCAAAGTGGGTGAACGGAATGTTCCTACTTTGGTTGTAACAGTGAGTAATTGTCTTGGGGTCGTATTCAATATCTGACATAAGTTTCAGGTTGTGATTGCACTAGCAGCCTATGGTACGTTTGCTCAAAATATTCCTTTTGCTATGCTGATGTTCCCTCGTTCCAGTCGGAATCATGAGTGCGTTGAGCCCCTTATATCCCATATGACCTCAGTACCTCATGCGGTTCAACCCCTCCTACAGTCACAGCGGTTAGAATGTACGTAGCCAGTGATCAGCCCAAGGTCCCTGATTGAGTGTCTACCTCAGAGCCCACACCGATGGCCTCGTCGAACTGAACCGTCTTTCTGTGAGTCTCTTGGAACTCAAGCCTCATAGATGCCTCAAATTATTGACTGTGCTAAACATCACAGTCTCTTATTTACTTCTCCCTAGCCACGAATGCAGTGGCGGATATTATTGTCTCAGGCTCGCTTTTCTACCTCCTACGTGACAGTCATCAAAGGGCCTCCTTCAAACGAACACAGACTATGATACAAAGCCTCATCATTTACACGATCAATGCTGGTGCTTTGAACTGGTGAGTCTATTCCGTTACCGATTCCATAGGACTGTTGATACGAGCAGTCAAATCATTTGACAGTATATGCGCTTTATTGAGCCTTATCTGCGTCAGTCCTTGCTATCTGCAACACATACCCCGAGGATCGGACTGATCGTCATCATTAGTACGCTACAATGCCTAATAACTTCATCTTCTATGTCTTCTACTCTGTAGCACCCAAACGTAAGTTCAGAGTTTAACCTCGTCCAACATCACGATCGGAAATCGGACCTCATCTATTCTTAGTGTTCCTCAACTCGTTGTTGGCCATGATCAACGCTCGGCACCTGAGTTCTAACCCTGACGAATCTGATCCTTTCTCAATACCGCTTTCAAACACTTCCTCAGGCGGACGCATCGATTTCAGAACACGAAGTCATCAGGTTCGCCCTGATCAGGTACGTTTTTCCTGAGTCCTTCCAATGCGATAGTACTGAGCATGAAGGAACTTTATTTTCTCCCTGTATCCCCGCAGACAATCGATATCCACATTGATACTACAACGGACAGGAAGGTGGACGATGTTCTCTTGCAACAACAATCCAATACGGATGCCGCGATCGATATCAAAGCTGTTGTACGTCGTCTTACCTCGTCCTCATCCGACTTGTACAGCTCTCATGCCCTTTTAACTAGGATACTGCCGAGGGTGGATCGTGGCCGGCTCCTGTGGCCTCGAATCGAATCGACGCCGCTCAGTGACGGACACAAGTCTGCGAGATAGGATTTGGACGTTGTCTCCCTCACACTTATTTGGAGGTTGTGCGGGACAAGCGGAAGATGTTCCAATTAACGAGATAGATGATGTTATCACGACCCTTGAAGCCAAAAGTTGGCACCCATACACATGATGCTACGCAAGAGAACCACGTCGGCGACCAGATAGAAATGTTCGGGGGCTTGTTGTTGTACTTTCTCCACGATATCCCGGAACGCCCACGCGTGAGATTGAGAGCGTTCTTGTTCTGTATAATAGACTCTTTCATGATCATGTCTAGATTGAGGGTAGAACCCAGATTATGCGGTGTAAGGCTGCGGAGGACATGAGGACACCAAACACGCCTTGATGCGCCGAATGTGTTTGAGACTGGATTCTTCTTCCACAGGAACAACAAATCGTATCCTCAAACAAGAAGACTTGAAGACTTCACACAGACCTTGAGAAAATCTCTTGAGGAGAAAGAGCGCTCGCGAATAAGCCTTGGGTTCGACGAAAAGACACCGCCCACTCCAAGGGAATGGAGGCAGGAGGAGGGTTGCGCCAATTCTCGCCAAAGACGACGCCGCACGGGCGCTGCAAAGGCGCTGCCACCGCCCCCGACGATCACCACCTCCACCGCCATTCCGCCCTGCACCAGATTATAGTATATCTTCCACTTATTACTTAGTAAATTAGCTCCATAGCAATCCTCATCTCTCTCAATTATCTACATCTTGCAAGCCCAAGTTGACCTCGGGCTTATCGTCCCACCAGCGCAAAGCGAACAAGTGACCCAAATCGTTTAGCGCATATCTCCATGCCCGGAATACGAAACCCTATTCAACTGTCCCATATTATTGGACAAGTCCGCCGAACCACCGACCGAGCTAGACAGGAAGCCGAAGAAGCTGTTCGTAAAGCTGCAGAATGGGCGGATTCTGGAAAGAGTTCAAGGGCCGTAGATGAAAACATTGATTATGTCGATCTGACCATCCATTTCATTGGAGGGAGCGGTATCCCGAAGATGGACGTCGTTGGGACTGCTGATCCATATTTCGTTGCGAAATTGGATGACAGTATTAAGTTTGTGTACGTCTCTCTCTCTCGAGTCTTTCTACCCCGTGTTTTCTTGGCGTTGATGTCATGCGTTTTTGAATCGCTGGGTACTCGTTTCTAGGTCAACGGTGAAACCGAATACATTATCACCTGTTTGGAACGAATACTGGAATGTCAAGAATGTTCCTTCGAATGCAAAGCTGTCGGTCGAGGTGCTAGATAAGGACGATGGGACTATCACGGACGATTATGTTGGACATGCAGAGACAGACGTCACGTCTGGAACGAAGGAACTCACGCTCCAGATAGACTCAGGTCTCCGTCGGGAAAGAGGTACAATCTGGCTCAAAGTCCGTGTCTCATTCTATCTTTATACTGCATTACGCCCTCGAAGAAGGAAGACTGATAAATGAATTCGAACCTAGATCGATTCTGTCCCAGCTACGTCCGCAAGACCGAGCAGATTCCCATACACATTCGACGGACCGATACGTTATTCCAGGCATTACTCCCCCACAGTCGGAGTTCTCACCAATCTCAACGACGCCCGTCTATACTCCACGTGGAAAATGTTCCTCCGTGGAGTACCCTTATTCCTCGGCGACTCTCTCCAACACTGGAACACAAAGTACAAAGCAGCACAAACCATCTTCCAAGGCCCAATCATCGTCCGTTCATCAATCCAAGCTGGACATCGAATGCTTTACGCCCGCACGACGACGAATGGTTTCGGTTTAATCAATGGTCCAGAAGACGTGATAAGCATTCTTCACGGGGGATCGTCGTCCAACGGGATTGGCGCACATCGAGTTAAACCGGCGGTATATACCTACGTGATATCCGCAGATGATAACTCGTTCCGTTTCTCCGAAACCGGGGCCGCATTCTTTGTCGATTTCGCCTCCAAACACGCCCTACATGCCAACTGCGCCACCGCCGTTCGTTATTCCGGCGAATTCCATCCAAGACCTGAAGGAGGTTGGGAGAACTTCTCAGATGAAACCCCCGATTCCGAAATTAAATGGGAACTGGTCATTGACAATAATTCTGGTACCTATAGCCCGGATCCCATGGCTCTCCCAGATGTCAAGGCTCTATTCGAGTACAATTTTCCTTGGTTCAAGATTCACGCCTTGGATTACAATGATCCGAGGTTGGCGCAGAGCAGGGACGCTTGCAGGAATTATGCCTTGACAAAGAGGGGGGTTAGGCAGGAGGAGTTTGAACCTCATGCAAATAGTGGGGAGGTGACCCTGTCGCATTCCGCGACTGTTACGGCCGGTCATGGCAGAAATTCCAGTGGCGGTGGGTCTGACATTCCTCCTCCTCTCGGCGCCTCGGCGTACGGAGCAGGAGATTGTTATCCTCGTTATGCTTCGTAAGGAGCCCTTGCGTCAATGCCCTAGCTGTCTTGATTCTTGAAGCTTTCTTATTTATACCCATGACATGTGGTTTCATCAATGCTCTTGCAATGTTATACTATCGTGAATATGATTGTAGAATTCCATAAATCTTGCGGTTGTCGACGACTCTTCGATGCGCGTGCTCTCGGTGTTAGTCTGGCATCCAATGAAGTTAGCACCATTGCAAATGGGCTTTCAATCAACCCATCATGATCAGGGCAGCCAAGTCATTGGTTCAACACAGAATTGAACGATCTCCGAAGCCCCCCCAGAACCAATATCCCTGTCGGTGCCGAAGTACTGTATCTTGAGAGAAAAAGAATGAAGGTACTGTATGGCACACAGAAAGGTTTTGTTTCGACGGAGTTTGATGAAAATTGACTATACGTGATGGTACATTTCCGCCAGACATAATAAGCATGCGGCTCGAGGTAAGTAATGAAAGGAGAGGAACACAAAGACAGAAAAGGGGATGGGAGCCAACAAAAAAGTGGTTAAGCTACGATATCTCAGGACAGGGTTCGAGGACGAAACAAATAACGATTCACGCTTCCAAAATAGTAGAGCACCAGACAAGCCCGAAAGCTCAGATAGCTGTGAGGAAATTCGAAAGTGCGTTAACGGCGTTGAAGCAACTCTTTTTGGTGATGACGAAGCAACCGAGAGAACCGATAAATGGGCAGAAAATGAGATGAACCGACTGAATCGAGCACGGGTTGACGAGGAAATGAAGATAATGGACGAGCAAAAGAAGCAAATAAAGACCGAGGATAAGAGGGTATTTGGAGATGAGATGAGGGATTGGATAATGCACGCAAGCAAACACTACATTAAATTGCTACACAGGGGGACGCATAACTGGCATGGGAATAGAGACGTCGGAGAGGAACGATGTTGTTGGCGTAAAAGTGTGGTATGTTGTGTTTGTGAGTATGGATGAAAAAAATAGTAAATGGGGAGAAAAAAGATAAGCAATGTAAGGTGATGAAAACGATGAAGTGAAATGATGTTTCTTGCAATGACTAGCCAACCAACCGACTTGGAATATTAGTACAGTTAAATTGAGAACTCCAGACTGGCAAGTGTGAAGAGTATCCAATGGAGAAGAACGGAGGCCGGAGAAAAAGGAAGACGAGGCAAGATCGAAGACAGCACAGCGAAGGAAAGCACAGAAAAAAAGAAGAGCGTTGATCAGCACGACGAACTTGGAATAAGATAGAAGCAGGAGATAAGATAAAAGGAAAGGAATCCTCACGATCTCAGTCACAGACCCTCGGGGGGCGATGCACCCACTTCGTTTGCTTGCTACACGGATTCACTATCCACGTCCATCCCAGCATCTCCGCATATACTCTCCCCTTCTTCGTCTCCGTCGCCGTCGATATCCATCTGGGCTAACAGATCCTCCACCGAGATATCCATCGATAGCTTCGTCTTCACAAACTTCTTCTCGGCACTCGCAGGCCTCCTCCCAGAAAGCGACCTCGTCGTAGAATCTCTCCGATTCATGACCATGTTCGCAACAAGATGTCGTAGACCCTTGCCCACATCAACTCCTAGGTCTACCAGACTCCGCTTATTCATCTTGAAATCCAGTAGTGAACCGATCTCTTTGCTCTTTTGTTTCGACTTCTTGCGCTGTTTTCGGACTTCGGAACGTGCATCCATAGCCATGTGCAATTCGTGTTTGCGCAGCCTTTTGAGTTGAGGATCTAGAGCCGGTGGAATCGTCACATCAGATTCAGGTGAACCCGACGACGAAGAGGAAGACCCAGAGGATGAAGAAGCACGAGAGCCATAAGGTAAAAGTGCGGTGGCAGCAGCCAGGACTTTTTCAGAGAGCTCACCCTCCCTTCTTCTCGCAGTCCTCTCAAACTCCAAGGCTTCTTTTCTCATTCTCCGTAAGGCCAAAAACTCGTCAACAGCCAAGTCACAAGAGAGTGGATCTAGTTGGATGTCTAGAAAGCCAAAATCATCTTCAGTCGGTGAGGGTGTACGCGCAAGCGGTGGGTCTATAGAACGGATAAATAATCCGAGACCTTCGCTTTCGTTTTCTAATGAGGGTTGAGCCGCAATAGAAGAGGATGACGCTGATGCCTGATCATCAGGTGAGTGAGATGACTCCGAAGAGAACTCGTCATCAGGGAGAGGTGGGAGTTCACGATGTGGTGATGACGGCGAAGGTGGTGGTTCATAAGGGTCTCCAAAAAGAGGAAGGAGGGCAGGTCGCCCGCGAGGTGATCGGGGTACGGGAGTCAGATACGTAGACTCGTCATAAGAATCAAAATCAGGTAAGGGCTGAAACTGTCGGGGCATCGGCGAATGGGGTTGGGGTGTCTCGTCGGAGGAACAATCTTCGTCTTCAGGTGGCATCAGGGTGTCCGCGAACGACGTGTCGGGATCCGAATCAGAGATGGGTAAATGAAACATTCTAGGCCGTGGCGACGACGGTGGTATGTGAGGGGCGTCGTCAATATCCATCATACTCTCTCGATTGCTGTCCCAATGTCGTGGATGTCGATCATCGTCTTCGTCGTCAAGTGAGTAGAGGGATGGACGGGTGGGATGCGAACCGGGAGGGGAATCAGGAACGTAAGGCTCTTCCAAAAACGCCGGCCGAAATGGTCGAAACCAGGCATATCCAGGTCCAGGAGCTTCTGTCTTGGTGAAGATGGGGAGAGTTGTTGATCGTCAAAATCGTCGCCATGGAACAAAGAACTTGAAGATGAATAGTTCATTGGCGAACTCCATTGAATGCTATGGCCGTCTTCAGAATGATCGCAGGGCGAGTAAGCCGTGGAAGATTCATCCGATAGCCTGGATCGAAGACTCCATGTTCCGTCTGGGGTGAATGTAAGAGAAGAACTCCTTGATTCATCGGTAGCGTGAACATCCCCTCCCGAAGTGGCCCCGATTTGAGCGCTATGCTGGTCAATGAGGCGTAAACGTTTATGGGGCTTGGAGTGAATACTCCCTCCTTGATTACGTTGAGGCGACACCGGAGACGGAAGCGTCTGCGCGTGGTGAGCATTGGAACTGAATTCCGAGGGTAGCTCTAGTACGCCCAACGCGAGAGTCGGTGGAGGTGAAATAGGCTCGTGATGTCGCTGATCATAAGGGACCTCCTCATTCTGACTCCGCTGTTCATGAGTCTGAACTCGGGCACAGCGTGGAGGTAGAGAAGGGTCGGGTTGAAAAGTGGAAGACTCATCGTGTGACGTATCTACCTCCGATTCCGATCTCTGAGTATCCCGATCGTGAGGAGCCAGGGCAAAATTCATGCCCGGCGGATACGAATGCGTCAGTCGAGGGAGGGGGACGGTTTGCTTGAGGGCCGATCCAGTCAGGGGAGGAGATGGATAGATTCTTGTAAGGACCGTGTCTTGAGAGTCCCGTGGCGTTGTACAACAGGGCTGGTTGTTGGATATGTGCTCGTCGGAAGGTATATGTGTATGTTGATCTGTGGGATCTGGAAGCAGAGAAGAAGGCAACAATCGCGAACACGCGTGCGTTGTTCTGTTGTTGCGCGAATCTTGTGAATGGAGCTTAACGGCCGCGGAGAGATTAGGTGTGTCAATGTCGTGCAGATTGAGGTATTCGAGAGGCGGCGAGGGTAGATCCATGAGTGGGACCATGCTATCTTGGCTATAAACGAAACCGCAATGTAAATCTGTTGGTATGCAAAAGAAGAAGAGTTTTTATTGTGTCAGTGTAAGGAACGGTAGGATTGGACCAGCCAGCTAGGCGCGTTTTTGCTGGTGGCCTCTCATTACTCACCTGGCAAAAAAGGGCGAGTAGTGTTGCGGATGCCGTCGTAGCCACAGACCTCGAAGAATTACAAAGCCATATTCCCTGAGCAAAAACCAGCAAATGAAACGAAACGGAAAACAAACAAGAGGAGAGGAGGAGGGCCCTTTAGACAGAGGTCGGTGAGATGGACACCGCTGGTAGCATCCCCTCCAACGCCTGGCACCAGCACGAGGAATTCCAGCCAACACGAGGAACACACCCCGCCAGGGAGACCCCAGTCACTTTGACCAAAAAAGGAAACACCTCCCAGGCACACGGCCAACTCTAGTCTCTATAGTAATCAGTCTTAATGACTATTATCGTACCATAACAATAGGATAGGATAATAAGTACATCACTTGCAAATGGGCTTGATTTATACCAAACGCCTTCACAACAGTGGACGCGTTCCCAATGAGGCACACTTTACCCCACCGCAGGGCCTCTTTCCACGCTCAATATGAGATATTGAGTGGCTGGGGGTCTATGCGTCTATCAGTTCTTGCATAGCATTTCGAATTCCAAGAACCAGCTTGGTTTCAACTCGACATGTCCTCCTCGGCCCACCCAACGGTCTACGTACCTTCCTGGCTTCGGTACCACTCATGACCACAATAAGTTTCCAAGGTCGCCCGTCGGTGCCATGAAAAGGTGTGCCTCTCGGTGACCTTGACAATCGCCACTGAACAACCTCTATTATCCCAATCGCATCTCGGATTCATCCCATCATTGACAAACAAGCGGTAATCCCCATCTCTTCGGCAATGTCTCGCAAAATAAGTATAGAAAAATTTTGATCGCCATTCTCACACCGTGGTGGCGTTAGAAGTATCGATAACTCTGGAATGAGAGAATGAATAAGAAATGAATAATCAAAAACTGGCTGGACCCCGCACACATGGCCAACCTCCATCCGTTTGCTTAAGAAATCTAGTTCCATCCACCTCCTCTTCGAAAGACTGGAACTTGCGATTGCGTGGTGGGATGCCGCAATTCCCTTTCGATATATTAGTTTACTATATACCGTGCGTCCTCTCTTCCGCACCGTCCCGCTTGCTGCCTCTCGTCCTCACTTCCAGTTCCCTCCACCGGCTACTAGAACATCACCTCTTCCTGTCACCTTTCTGATTCGTTTTGTCAACTTGCACACCCCAACGGCGTTTCCAAGACCTTAGCCCCGTGAAATACCCAATATCTACACAAACATACCATTGCGCCTGTGAGCTCAATTTATGCAATAACGCGTATTGAATCGACAACGATGAGAAAGGTATAGGACAGGTCAAAAGTAAATAACCTCAGGCATAACTTGGACCCTGATGTTCACTGACACCCTCCTTACTCCATTCATCCTTCATTCCCTTTCATTTCCAAGACGGGACGGTTAGGTCGTGCCGTCGCGGAGATGGGGTGTGAAAGGATCTTCATCTGATAATTCGGTCCAATGGTCCGTGGTGGGGCGAGGGTTACTCAAAGTAGAGGCTGATCCCATTCAGCTTTCCATGACAGCAAAACGGCCGAATCCCAAATCCCATTCCTTCTCATTCTCGTTCCGCTGCAGATGCCAAACCGACTTCTCACTCTCAGACCCACGGTGCTTTATACAGGTTTGTGGGTGCATGGAGCATGGCGTTTTGTACCCTCGTATTGAGTCCATCAGCGGGGAATGCCAAAACGCCTCAATCAAACTCGCGATATACATATACATATACAATATCGGAAGAATAGTGCCAATCCCATCAATTTTCTCTTGTCCTCTCTTCGCTACTGTACCCATCTCTCTCCATCCCGAAATCTGAATCTTATCCGTCTCGGATCCTAAGCAACACCTTTGCAGATTCCTATCGCATCATCTTAAGCTCTCACCACCACCAGTACTTATATCACAGTGGCATACACACACACCAAGACCGTTTCGGAAACCTTCTGATTAGAAGGCTTTCTTTTTTCACCTCCCGTTTCGGCCCTGGATGCGTGGTATCAATGCGTGGACGGTTCGTGTGTCGTGTCTTGGGGATGCCCGTCAGGCTAGCGAGTTCGCCGAGCGTTCGAACATGTAGTATGTCTGATGCTTGATATGTATTTTGCCACCGAGGTTTCGTAAATTGACAGAGGGGGCGTCAACATGAGTTGGGGTACCGATGAGGTATATCATACACCACGCCCATCATAGAAACGGCGAAATGCGGTTTCAAAAGTGTAGTAATACCTTGCAGGAGAGTAATGAAATGCATGTCGTTCATTCGCAGATGCTGAGTCTGAGCGATTAGGTTGCTGCGGAAGGATTGTCATACTACTATTTGGTTACTGGATGTGGGAGCTAAGGTTGACGCGAAGATGATGCGAGGTCATTTGCTCCAGTCAATGCGAATCAAGATGATCATAAGAAGTAATGGGTGAGACTGAATAGACAAGTCGAGATGTGTATATGTTCGTGTATAGATACAGAAGATGATCATGAGTATGGGAGAAGCACTTGAATGGAGTGTGGTAGAAGTAACATATGCCGAAGAATGCGGAGCGTGCAGGAATTCCGAGATGTAGATGTAAAAATGGGAGCAGTCAGTGTCAATGGAGTGAACATGATAGACGACGAAACAGAAAATAGAGTGGAAATGAAACATGTAAAGAAGGAATTCTAGCTCTGGCCTTGAGCTAGGCGGAAAAGGCGGGTGGGGCCAAGGCGAAAACCCGACAACCCAGCATCGCACCAGGACCAACACCAGCGCACAACCACCACCTCGCACAGAGCCACCAATAGCAACAAAGAACACCCGGAAAAGATCCACGATACCCATATCCCAGATATGAATATTAAAATGAATTTGTCCCCCTTTTTCCAACCTGTCCAACACGCTTAAGGCGGGGGAAGGAGGGGAAACTCAAAAAGAGGAAAATCAGGAGAGTGAGCCAGAGATGTGAGTAGTATGTGAACGAGAGAGAAACGAGAACAAATGAGATGAAAACATCCGGCCAGCCCATCCCACGAAGCCAATTATTTGATACGAACCAACAACGCTTCCAGCGACGGCATTCACCAGTGTTCTACTGCATCCGAGTCCGTGATCGAATGTCGACCACGATGGATGAACGAGTGATGATTGCCTCGAACTTGAAGATCGATTGAAGTCCTGGCCCCTCGGATGCGATAACGAAAACTAGAGACGGGCTATGCAACACCAGAGACCGCGAGCCCTCGGACTACACCACGAAAGGACCGATCCTCCATTTACAATGTCATTCATGCCAGCGCACCGATTGACGGCGGACAGAGGGAAGTAACTGTAATTGTCGCCAATAATATGACATGACATTTGGTAGGAACCGCAAGAGGGGGGTTGAAAGGAGAAAACGCAGAGAACGAGCGGATAACGGAACGCAGATCTCCGAGGGCCGAGGGACGCGTCCCGGGTACCGAATACCAAATTTCGAGAGGGTGTGCTGTAATGGATGGTCAAGTGGGTGTGGAGCACGATGTCCGAGAATACCAACCATTGTCCAGATTTGAATCGGTTTTTGATCCGTAAGATCTCCATCGCATATCCTGGAAGGTGAGTTACTATATTTGAAGTGATTTTAGTGGTTTCTTATGGCGTGGCGTGGTCGTGGTCAATGTAGATGATATCAACATGAAAGCTCGGTCGACGAGACGGTCAAAGTATTGTGCAAGGGTGAGCATCGTCGCGGTTTTGGTCTCGGGGCGGTCGATGACGATGATGATCTTGTTGAGGAAGAAGCAACTCGTGTTTGATGGAGATCAAGCTCGTGTTGGCGCTGCTCTGATAAGACGGTAGAAGAAGAACGAGGGCGTGAGGCTCGACGGTCATTCATTCGTAAGATGAGCGAGGCGACCAGTCGGTTCATCGGCACAACTTCCGAGCCCTTACCACCTGGAATCAAGCTCGAAGTTGGAGAGGGTGTTGTGGGTGAAACCGGCACACGAGTAGGATAGGCATGGTTGTTGAGATCACGATTTGCTGAAGGGAGACTAGGTGATGTCGTCATCGAATCAGGGGAAGGGATAGGTTTGGTGCCTGAATTTTTGGCTGAGGTCTGGCCGGTCGGAATAGACAGTCGCGTCAAGCGATGATCTTTCTCAACGGGACTTTGACTGTTCAACAAGAGAGGCGGTGAGAGTTTGGGTTCCTCAGCTTGAGGATTGCATTTAGAGGACCTGTTGTTGGCTGGTGGATTGACTTTCGCAGTAGATGGAACGACCACAGGCGAGATCGGAGAGACCGAATCCGGACGAACGTCATTGGCTGAGGTTATACCTATGTAGAAATGTCAAATAAGTTCATCCCGCTTTCAATATACATAAGTGACCGGGGATCCCGGAGGCGCAATCCGAGAAACAGCATACCTTGAGAGATGACAGGCTTAAACCCCTGGTCGACTAAGTTTTTCCACAGCCGTTCTACAAGCAAGGCATCCTGTTCTAAACCAGGTTGAAGTGGGTGGCGGTCACCCGAATCCACTTCCATGATCTCCAAGCAGGATGCTCGGATATGCCACGCGATGCTACGGTGCATCAGGGCAGTAAATTGCAAGTCTGCAATCTGTCTTCGAGTTTTTCTTCCCTTCGACGGCTTCGGAACTTTGGGGCGCTTAGATGGTACTTTGTGAAGTGAGGTTGGGGAAGAGCAGGAGTTAAGGAATGATCGAACACGCCGTTTGCGAGGTTCGGGGATTCCAATAGGTAGGTTTACGGGATTGGATTGAGTTTGAACGTCAAGTTGAGCGCAAACTTGCGAACCTGAACATGCAACTTCGGCACCCGGATCGACTGCATCAGATGACGCCGGAGGGGGTGGGCAGTCGATGGGTGCGGATGTTGGGAATGGAATGAAGCTTTGAGAGCTTGGATGTTCCGGGAAATCTGCTGGCAAATGTTGAAGAGGGCTTGTGGAGGTTCGGACCGCACTGGCGTTCGTGAGGGAGACTGTCGGAGATGCTTTCTTGATTGTCGATGGAGAAAGGCGATGCTGAAAGTGAATGGATCCCGACTTGGTTTTAGGCGAGGGGAGCTGTTTCGGCGAATTCGTGGACATGGCTAACGTTGGTACTTTCATTCTTGAGATACTGTTGGAAACGTGCGCCGAATCGTGCTGCGGGTCTGAGAGAGGCAGTTGGAGTAGAGGAGGTGTAGACTGAAGACAATACATCCGACAAGAAGAATGTGAATAAGACGTGATGAGTAGTTCGTGAAAGGGCGTTGCTATAAACTTGAAGTGACAGTAGGTTTTGATTGCAAGATGAGGTCGTGCGAGACAACGTCCGGCGAAGTTCGCAGAGATGAGTCTCGAGTCTGTTCAGTATGACCGAGTTCAAGTTGGATGATGTGGCTCAACACCGGTCTCGCACCAAATTCGAACCACAGATGCGACTAAAATACAACGATAATTGCAACGTGGTGTCAGTGTGATAATGGTGAAGGGACATCCAGCCGGGCAGCAGCCACAGGCCCACAGCTGCAGTGTGGTGGACTCGGATGGACTCGTCCTGGGATGGAAACGGCCCGACCAGCCAGAACCGCGTTTTCAAACCCCGAAACGCGTCGCGTCTCTCACATGACCGTCTTCACCCTATATGGAAGTTTTTCAGTCACTCGGCCTCGCCCAATGAGCTTTCGGTGGGGACAAGTTTCTGCCAAGGCTCTCGCTACCAACCACCACAAAGCTACCCCATACATTCTGCTCATTTATTGTACAGACTGTATGGCCCATTCAACGATCGGCACCAACAGTAGTGGCTGCGACACACGGAGAACTTCAATTTCATATGGTTGATCTCTCTCGGCTCGCCGCGCCAACAATGAACATGTAGCTCTGTTTCTTAGTTGGGGCTTTCTATCATTGACACTTGAAAATTCCTCTCTTGTTTCGGTAACCCAAAAGCTTCAATAAATTTGGTAGCAGCATCAAAACTTATCCTGAAGTTTGAGGTCTAAGCGACTTCTCTATACGAAAACCGAAACGATGAGGCTACGCGATGCATCATACTAAGCAGAAGGGCGCGATTCAGTTCATGCATCACAATAGGAAAGACATCTGAATTCTTTCAAACACTTGAAGTGGGAAGCACACCCAATGATCGATCCATGCCTTGATAATTCAGCCTTCGGGTAATCAACACCTCTATTATTACGACTAACTTTCGGAGGGGGACAACGTAAGGCAAGACCACGTCTGTCACAGCACGGCGAGACTTCATCAGCGCCAATAATGAATTTAGAAGGACTGTGTAAGTGCAGACGAAGAGTCAGCATGATGTCGACGAGGCGAGTACTTCATACGTTTCGTTAACATGGCATAGAACGGTAGCATACTATGCCAAACGTTAAGAGTCTTTGTTAGTACTACAAGCAATATTCCACTCACAAATCAGGGTCGTTGTTGCACATGCACTAGACAAAAAGAAAATCATCGCACAATTACTAGCTCGTTTCAAGATCATGGAGGGTACTCACGATGTCAACAGTCCGCCGTTGATCATGTAAATAATTAATTACACGCCGAATCGATGACTGTGTACTCTTGGAGGCATTCTGCTGACGGTAGAGCAAAATACAGAGCGCTCCTGATATGAAAATGTCTGAAGCTGCAGCGAATGCAAGAGAAAAATAAACGAGGTTCTGGTAATCGACGGATCGATGAGATATATATTATATATGGGGATGAATGACAAACGCACAGTGAATCGTTTGAAGATAAGGAACCTTTCTGAGATGACGCCCAATCTGAGAAGATGGGCGTTGGCACACGTATGAGAAGATAATTCAAGAAATTGTGAGGGTATACGTCTTGATGTCCAATGCTTTACCGAGATCCACTTAGTCGGCACACCGGGTGCATGTGGGTGGAAACGTACTCAGCCAAGTAACTAGAGTCCTTTCAGAGAGCAACACAGAGGGATATCTTTCGCAGCAAGGCATACCTAATACCGCAAGCGAAACTGTCATCTGTATCATGGACAAACAGTCAAAGCAATAATCAGATACTGGAGGCAAGGCCTACAATGGATCCGATCAATAGCCTATATTCTCCGCTCACTAAGGTCGATTTTGTATGAAGATGGTGCCGGAATATTACTACAACCATACCTGAACAAACATTTGTGTCTGATGAAAGTACGAAAGACATGATAGAAATGAAAATCTTGTGGGCGGTCTAGACATACCGAATTGCTCCTGAAGTGAGGATGAGGTGACATTCAGCTGATGTGAACACAGAAATTAGGATGCGAGTATAGCCCACGGACCACGGAATAAATATGAAGAATGCAACGTCATGGGTGAAGTCCGTCACAGCAAAGTAATAAAAGCCATGGGATACCAGGACGAAGTGAAAGAGATCGAGGGCCCTGATCAGGTTCTCCGTTTTAATGACAGAGTAACTATAAGCTCTTGAGGAGCCATACCAAAGAATTGCAATCTGGGGTTCAAAGCCGTCAGAAAGCAGGCATTGCCCAACGGGCTTAAATACTGACATTTTTTTTCATGAGACCTGCGTCCCTTGGGTAGCGATCAAAGTATGTTCGACAAAGACTTATGAAGTCACGCTTGGTGATGCAATCGATTCCACACTTACTCGCAGCATCTATCAACACACTGGCCATAAAGATGCGAAGACTTGAACACTGCAGCCACTGGATATCGATTCTACAGTATGTGCACCGACTTGTACCCGACGAAAGCCCAAGGCGAGCATACCCTCACTTGACGCCCTGAGGGACCGCGTCGTCTAATCATCCCCATTTTTATGATAGCAATGGGTTCCTGTCACCATGAGGAGAGCCTCTGAAGTCAGTGTCACGCTTGAAAATAGCCACTCACCATTGCATCCAACACAAGATTCTAAAGACCTAATTCATTTTATCGAAGGTTTTACACTTTAGGCTGCCGTGCCAATATCAATGTTTAACCGTCAGCGATCTGGAGCATTGCGATCCATTCATTCTACGACTCAGAGAACGAATGAAAGACGATGATATTGGGGTGAAGTAAAAATACGCACAGGACTACAACGCACGTGAGCTCACTATTTAAGCGCCCTCTGTGTCCCCTCTGAGCGAGGGCCAATTGCCTCTGGCTGGTACAATAGGGTCGATCCACGAAACTGGATAAGTGATCTACCCTGAGGCCATATCATATATACCAGGTCGTTCCGTAGCCTACATGACGAATGGCCTACTAACCTGAATACTACTGCTCGGCACTGGCAGATGCAAATCTTGCGCGACTCGGACTCTCGGTAACCTGCCGAGAGATGGCACGAGTTTACTTGCACAACTTCACGCAATGGGTGCCATTACACGGAGACACGTAGCAATACAATGACTCGTAGCCAAGTTGGCATCGCAAATATTCCTCTTCCTCCTCCTCGATTGCCGCGATATGCTATTGAGCATACTTCGCACACAAGCATAGGCACCGCCGCCACTTGTGCATTCCTTTGTAGAATCATCATCTGGCACAGTGGTATACTTACTCGCTCATCTACCCTCGACTCTAATACTCGTATCCCGCATATTCGAAGAGCCACCACTCAAGTGCACATCCTGATCCTCGATCGTATCTGTCACAACCCGACTCGTCGGATGCAAGCTAGCATGGTGGGACATCTTCACGAACTTTTCGAACCGATGGTCGTCACACACAGGATCAAACCAAGCTTCGGGCCCAATTCATACAAGGTCTTTTCACTCAACTATCTTGGTTCGACATGGCTACATGTTGTCCGTGGATCTCTGCATTCCAATCAAGGTTCGGCCCGGGTTGCACGGGAAGTAATGATCCACGCATACGAGGGAATTTTCAAGCTGCTTTCCCTGGATCGGGAATAGTACACGGTTGTACGTCAAACCCACCCAGGAGAGAATCGCTGGATCGCGCTCAATGGGGATTCTGTGGCGATTTCGTTGTGAGTTCTCAGCATTCCGTTCAGATTATTTATTTGTGAAGTCAAGTCCATCACCCCGTAGATAGCTACCCGACTGCGGGCTCTGATCAATTCAGTTCCCTCCCGAGTTGCTGTTGTGCGGAGTCTGGATCTGATGGTGGACATCGTGGGACGCCTACGTCTTGTTTCGCTGGCCATGGGCTCGGAACATCCCAACGTATTCTCCTTGCTTCACAACTTGAAGCCTACCACTACCCATTCACCAACACTTGGCACGTCTGCCATATATCTTCAATAGGCGTGTAGTCCTCGCGACAATACAGACCGAGCGGACGCGAGTACACGAGTTAACACCAGACCTACGACCTAGTATAACATCTCATGAGTCGATTACGGTGGTAGAAGTACGACAACTCGACGTTTACCCTAAGATGCCAAGGGAACACAATATTGAAGTTGTAATTATCGGAGGAGGGTATGTTCTCAGATATCTTTAAAGAGACTTTGCTCACAGTCCCAGGGTTGGTGGCCTCGCAATGGGGATTGCCCTCAAACGCCAGCTCAACTTCCGGCATTTCAAGGTATATCCACTCAAAGGCTTGTGAGGATGTATCAGCTCATTTGATTGGACTCAGATTTATGAAAAATCAGGCGATGTCGGTGGAACATGGCATGTATGTGTTTCGTTTTCTCCGGCAGACCGTTGCCTCTGACCTAGACATTGTCCCCAAGGATAATACATACCCAGTACGTTCGTCGTGGCGTCAGTTATGGCAGGACTAAAGCATAAGCATGGACACAAGGGTTGTGCATGCGACATCGATGCACATTGGTACAGCCTGTCCACGGACCTCAACCCCTATTGGAATAAAACACATGTCCCTCACCACGAAATCAAGAGCTATTGGAGAGACCTTACGGTGAAGTATTCACTTAGTGATCAAATCATCTTAAATAGGAATGTCACCTCCGCGGATTGGGACAATAAGAAGCAACTCTATAGAATACGCTCACACGATGTGCAAACTAACGAAAACTTCGAAGACGAAGCTCATATAGTCATCTCTGCGACAGGGATTCTGTCCGTCCCATCTTATCCGAAAGACCTCGATAGTATCAAGAATTTCAAGGGCCCGACGTTCCATTCGGCCCGATGGGATCATTCCGTTGATCTCAAAAATAAGCGTGTTGCAGTAGTCGGTAATGGTTGTTCTGCATGAGTGATCCTCCTCACGATCCGGTAAAAATTTCTAGCTTGACCACGTTGTTACTGTAGCTCGCAATTTCTTCCGATTATTACTGAGGAGCCATCAACCGAAGTCGTCAATTTCTGTCGTTCGCCTCATTGGTACCTCGAATGGGTGAGTCTTATTCTTTCATACATCCTAGCAGTCAATGAAAGTCATTGGTTTTCCAGAGGATTGATCCCATATCGACTGGATGGCAGTGGATTTTTGCTCACCTTCCCTTGACCTTAAGGACATATAGAAACTGGATTATGCTCAGGGTATGTGAGCGTTCAAGGAGTCCCTCCATTCTATCTTGATCCTGCTCGCAGCAAGAGATCCTTTACAAGACCCTGTTGTCGGGACAACAGAGCTGGCTTGGAGGTCTGTTCACGAAGGTCAGTCAGCGTGTCCGGTAGGAAGAGACGGAATTTGATCCCTCTTCCAGCAACTTGAGAAATACATGAGAGCCAAAGCCCCAGAGGAGTACCACGACAGAGTTATTCCTGAATATCGTAAGTCGAATGAACCTGCTCATTGCGTGTAAAGTGACGCGGACGAACTCAGGGTTTGGGTGCAAACGCTTCATCATTGACACTGGCTACCTCGCGGCTTTGCACCGCCCTAACTTCGATCTCAATTATGACGGGATTGCCAATATTACGGAGGATGGTCTTATCACGAAGAAAGGTGCTTTATATTATGTTTCACCGAGATCAATGCTTATTCTTTGAGTCTGACCGTAGGAGAGGAGTTCAAATTCGATGTGATAATCTTCGCTACCGGTTTTGTCGTGGTGAGCATCTCGGGTCCAGGTCTTCCGGGCGTGAAAACCTTGTTATACTCACATGCACTTAATCCCAGGACAAGTACCCCATCAACGTGCGAGGAGTTGAAGGAATCACCGTTCAAGAATATTACGACCGAAAGGGCGGCCCTGAAGGTTACTTTGGTGTCTCATTGCCAGGGTTTCCTAACTTCTTCACACTTGCTGGTGAGTCTCGCCAGGGAGCCTTGATGTTTGATAAGTATTGACCTTAACATTTTTGAAGGACCAAATACAACCACTACTCACGCATCCGTGATCTTCACTGAGGAGGTTCAGGTATGTTCACTGTCGTTTTCTTGGGATCGATCAAAGTACATCTCTGGATAGATCAACTATATCCTCAAATTTATTCGTCGGATAATACAAGGACAAGCTACATCGTTTGAAGTCTCCTCCGAGGCCAATGATTCCTTCAATAAAGAATTACAAGAGAAATTGTCAAAGTCGGTGTGGAGCAATTGTACTTCATGGTACCGACTGGGTCATGAAGGGAAAGTGTTCAGTCAATGGCCCGGGACTATGACACAATACTGGTGGAGATTGAGGAACCCAGTTTGGCGTGATTACAAGGTTGTCGATGTTGGTGATACAACATCCCCGGAAGATTCCGACGGGAGATTATTAGAGTAGGGAAAGCGGGCTGAAACGAACTCGTTACTTTCCTGTTGGTCGAATGTCGCGTATATCCGTCTGGTGTATCCGAGCTATTGTTGTCGAAGACGTTACTTCGTAATCATCTCGAGGAGTATTCTCCGATCAAGAGACACAGGTCAAGGAGGCTTCAAATGGTTGAACGATTCGCGTGGGGTTCAAATAAATACATCTGAGGCAAACAGCCCAAATAGACACACAGGGATCCAACATCGGTATCGCTCGATCATTTGCCATCGTCCAAGGTACTCTGAGGTGACAGTCAGTCTACGGTGCGGTTGAGGAATAAATTCTGACATCCACCTGTTTGATGTCCAAAAAGCTTCCAGCAGGCCTATGAACTAGATCGTTGTCAAACTTTTGGTCCATGGCTGTTTCAATTTGGATGTCAATTCCCTATAAAAGATTATCTGGTGTGTCAGTTCGCCAGCTCAGTAAAAGGCAACCTCCGACCAATCACATACCGGGTCACTGCGATCCTGAGGCCTACGAAATTCCAATCGTGTTGAAGTGGAACCTGAGAGAGGTATCACATGTGGGTCCGACATTTCCGGGTCTCGCAACGAGCGGCGAGCATTCAGCATAGCCAATAATGAGTTGAGGAAGACTGCATCCACCAAATTCGCTGAGTAATTAGATGAAAAAATGAGGTACAGTGTGCTTACGTTTCGGCAGGGAGAAGTAAAAGACTTCGTAAATGAGAGTCGTGGGCATGGTAGCGTACTGTTGCGGATTGTCAACGCTGGTCATCAGAGATGAGGGGAGCATGTAGACTGACGCAAATGAGGCATGCAAGAGCACACAGGCTATAGGCAACGCAAACATCGATCAACGAATCATCATCGTCGACAGCCGATTGACAATACTCACCTCGTCAAGACGCCAGCGTTGATGGAATACATCATCAAGCTCTGTATTGATGACTGAGTCGACTTGAAAACACTGCGTTGACGACTGAGGTAGAAGCAAAGTGAGAGTGTGACGATGATGTCGGCCCCCGCGGATGTCGTAAGGCAGAAGTATATATGTGCCTGAGATTAATGAGCTACTGGATTTATGAATTCATCGTAGTGGGCCTACCAAGAGTTCTTTGAACCGGAGGAAATCGTACACATGATATCTAACAACATTGTCAAGTTGAGGTGGTACATATACCGCAATTGTGAGAGCACGTACAGCTTGGCTGCTAAAACTGTACACAAGGCGCATTTGAAGAGTGAAAAATAAGTCGACCCGAGTTTGTCAGAGTGTGCGCACCAACAGTGCCCACTAAAAGATGGTGTCAGCCAGGGAGTCAGGTCGGAATCAATTCGACGTACCAAAGACAGCAAGAGCAATTGCCACCTGAGTGCAATACTCAGAGTGCGAAGTTCGACACGGACAGAAAACTGACGTACGATGATCAAAGCTAACGCCACATTCCCTCCGCTCACTACATCCCGGAGCTCGGTGAGTTTGACGTAAGGGACGATACACGGACACTCCATAGCACCCACATTTCCAAATTCGATGAGCAAATATACTACGAAGAGGTGAGGTGCGCCACACCGAACATAAGGGGAGGAGCGTACCCTCGAACAATGATATCACTTGCGGCCTAGCAGATATCGTGTCAGTCCTGTAAACAGGGATGGCCGAGTTGGTATTCTTCTTACTTGCATGAACATGTGTGCCTGATAGTCGCGATTTCCTCGTCAATACTAGCCCCATTCCTCGTTGGTGGACACGTACCGCAAGACTCCTAAAGATTTCCGAGGTTCGCTACTCGGATAGTCGTGAAATTGTAGTACTACTCGCCAATGCATCTCAAGCAACGCAGCAGGATTCATGTAGTTCGTCACAGAGTAGTAGTATAGTGAATGAGATATCAACACGAAATGGAGGAAGTCGAGGACCCTGCAGGATTTGATCAGGATTCACCGAAGTGGAATTGGTGTTACGTTGCGAGACCGACCAAAGGACCATCATCTGAAGGTATAGAGAGTGAGTCAACATCGGAGTAAATGAGATCTGTTTAATACCATACCAGGGCTTTGAAAATGTTGGGGTCTTTCGGAAAACGACTGAAATAAGTCTTAGTTTGTACACTTGTTACACCAAATAGACTGTGGTATGGCATCATCAAGCATGTGGCGACGAGTTACGTTGTGAGCGATGCTTACACGGCTGCTGCAAGGTTTCCTAACGAAGCATAAGCGAAACTATCCGTGTAACATTGGAAGACTGACTGACCTATGTACATTGCGCCGAGCGTATTGTCAAAGTGGAGGTCTGATGCCGAGGCGGTTGGAGAGGCCATGGCGACTAGTTGCCAAAATAAAGGAGAAAGAGAAGAGGAAATGCCCCCTTATATGGGGAAAATCTGCAAGGAGTACGACACAGTCGGTCATATGTGATCACCGCTTGGGTGTCACAGATGTCCAGTCCTTGGATTGAAAGAGCGAGGAACAGGGGAACAGAGCTTCAGGACCTGTCTCGAGCCTTGTTGAAGGTGATCCGTGGACCCTTTCTTCGTGTCGCCCAAACCTTACCACCCGTAGATCAGCGGATTGTCAAGCCCACACGGCTCTGAAGCACTGCAAACGGTCATGGGTACGACGGGGTGAGTATACCCTCGTGGTGAAGTTTGCCACTTTGGGAGAATGTTTAGACTTCACTCTCCTCCATGTTCCCAATAGTGCGGTCGGTTATCACGAACCCTTGAGAAGTCATTGTCGTCGAAGCGCCTCCGCAAGGAATTTGTTGTTGGGATCAGATGCCCGCGTCGCTCCGTTATCGTACTCTGTGCCCTCCAGGCCTTAGCACGAATGATGCAGCGAACACATTTCCTCGGTAGCACAGATGTAAAACAAGGAAGAGCGGCAAGTTCGACTTACTCCCTCACAATGCACGCCCGGTCACAGACGGAAATTGTATCCGACACCACTTTCTCCGTAGATTGCACGAACATTTCGGCATCGGGGCTTTGGAAATCTTCAAATGCAAGGGAGCCTGGTAATACGGATATTGATTCCATCAAAGCCTGTAGTTGACAAAGGTTCCTGACGGCGGTACATCTATCATGGGAGGAAATCAATAAAGGGTTGGTTGGAGTATCGATACGATGCGCACCTTACATCCTGATATCTTGTGTACCTGGCATATTCTCATGTACCGAGTAGATCAGATCAGTGGGGTAAGTAAAGGGGCCTGTACTGCGAAGGAATGAGGTGTCCAAAATTGCAGCCACTGGCATAACCAAGGCATAACAAGAGGAATATTGTGTGATGTTGTCTCCTCCTCCAAGGTCGCGTGCTTTTTCAATCTCCGCAATGTGGCGACAAACATATAAGCGCTCGAGTCGACTGCCCAGATGTCAGGAATCAGGAGAGTGAAAATGGGGCAAGATCCAGCGAGTTCAACGTTCATGGACCAACTCACGAGTCGTACGAGACTCGAGTGTATCACTGGGCCTCAGATTCTTATGCTTCGAAGGCAAACTCGAGGTCGACCGGTCCACACGACTTGGATTGTATTACGAGTTCCGAAGGAATTCGATCGAAATTCATAGTTGATCGCCTTCGTAACGGCCCCAGAGTATTTCGAGTTGCCCACACATTTGCGAGGGTATGAGAAGATATTAATATAACCAAGCAATTTAGTACAATTATAATTATAGTCCAAAGCGGGTATTATCGTCCTGAACAAGTCCAAGATTATGGTATACGTGTAGATCGAGGAGGTCGCGCCCCTCATCGATGACTGATACTGCGCCGTCTCGTTATTCCTTCTGGAAGTATTCCGGAAAGTGCTGTGGGGGACAAACGAAATTGAAGAAACCTTTGCCTCGTGCTCGATCGTAAACTTCGGCCTTTTGCTCTTCAATGAACAAGGTAGCAGCATTTGCAACAGGTCGGTGGCCATGGTTGCGAGAGGGCTCAAACGATGTGATATGGGCGTTGACATACACTTCGGTAGGCTTATACTCAACTAAATGAAGAATGAAATGTTGCCTTCTGTGAGACTAGGCTTGGGAAGCATAGAGTGGGGCTTACGACTGTATCCATGGTTTTCAACGGCATTCCAATCCACGCCGTGGAAGTAGGGATGGGTCATGATCTGCTCGATTGTTGGTCTCATGGCAGGATCCAGCGACAACATCTAGGATGGTGTTCAGACGTCAGCCATATTTAAAGAGGCCAAAGCATCGTCCACGTACCTGCTGAACAAGTCTTCGCCCGCGCGGGTTGGCGATCCCACTACAGTCCATCTTGAACGTAGGGTCAAGGAGTTGGAGTCGGATCTCTTCCTCGCTCAAGTCGCCAAATGCTTTGTCGCCAGTCAGCATCTCCCAGAAGACGATCCCAAGGCTCCAGATATCCGCAGAGAATCGGTAAGTCGGATGTTCTGATGTCGTCGAGTAGAGTTCGGGCGCAGAATAGCTAGGGGTGCCAACATATCCGGACATGACAACGTTTTCCAGAGGAATTCTCGGATCAGTCGACATGTACGAGCAACCAAAGTCTGCCAAAACAAGGTGGCCCTCCCTGTTGATGAGAATGTTGTCGGGTTTGATGTCGCGATGCACGCATCCAAGCTCCCTCATTTGCTTCAGAGCAATTACCTGGATGGTTATCAGTAAGAGATCATAAGGTCCAGCTTCGCGTAGCTACATACCAATTCGGCAGCGTAAATGATACTCTCTCTTGAAATATTGTGATATTTTAAGAACACGCGATCGTAGAGGGATTCAGGGTGCAAAGGCTACAAGATTGGCGTGTCATCGTGAGACTGAGACTCAAGCGTCAAATAAGCCAAGTACTCACCATAGCAAAATAGACGTATTTCTCGTCGTCCCAGCAGTACAACATGCTCGCCAGACACTTCTTTCCACTGGTGGTCGCAAGTCTCATGATATCCATCTCCCGAAGCAGATGTTGCCGGCCTCTCGGCATCGTATACACGTGGGCTTTCTTGACGATCTTGATTGCGATGTCTTTTCCGTCGGTTGTGTATGCATGCATGACTCGTCCAAAGGCACCGCCGGCAATGAAACCATTGATACTGAAAGGTTCAGGCCTCCAGAGTACCTTGGAGTGGTGATACATGCCATGGACAGTTTGTCCAAGGCCCAGACCAATAGGTTGGTGACCTTGGGCGTTCGAAAATTGTCCCCATTGAAAGTCGCCGTTTTCGCCCACGGGGAAGGAGCTCGGGGGTTGAGCGAGGAGACTATGAGATTTGTCTTGCGATTCAAATTGGAGCTGAACGTTGGGATTCCTATTGGGTGTCGTAACAAATGGCGAGGAAGAGGATGATCGCGGAGGAATCAGGCCTTCGAGGAGTTGTCTATGAGCGGGCGACGTCGATAATTCAGCCCTATTGCTAGCCATATGGCCCTGAGGCCGGTTCGTGGGTAGAGGGTGGACAGCTATTAGAGATTGTGGCACAGATCGAAGGTTGACACCGAGCGTAGGTAGGATTTTGCGGAGGCTCAAGGGCTTCGAAGCAAGTTGTAAGCCTACAGTCGATGCAATGGGACCGTATGTTTGAAGCGGAGTGGTTTCTTCGATGTATTGGTGGACCAAGTTGGCAAAGTGGGCCTCAACTCCTGGGAGGATCATGGCGAAGCGAAGGACCAACAGATGGATATGTTTCGGAGAGAACAGGCGCAAAAAGGAGACAATTGAGCGAACAGCACCAGATGCAGATGATACTAGGAGACTCGGTGAGAGCGACATAACCGAAGGGGCTGCCATTGAGTTGCGGTGGCACGCGCAGGCGCAAGACACTCGAGAGTGGGCAGACATTGGACAGTAAGGCGATCCTAGCAATGGAGGGTTGAGGGGCGTGTGGCATGATATTGTCCCCACGATTGATATTTATACTCTTGTGACATGGGGTCGAAGCATCGCTTGACAGAATGAGGATGTGCCACTTCCGAGGGCCACATAGAGCGGTGGCCTTTGTTGATTTGGCCTTCAGTCAAGCAACACAAAGGCACGGCGTTACTATCGAGAGATTCAAACACCGCCACAGAAAATCCTTTTGTCTGGACCAACCTACCTCCAAAGGTACCTAGGAGACGAGGTCTTATTTCAATGGACGTTAATGTAGATCGTGTTGGAGTGTTGTCTTCCGAATATAAATCGCCACTATACGAGTCACTCCAGTAACTTGAAGGGTCGGAGACGAGAGATGATTGGGCAGCAAGATATCCAGCGACATATGTCCTGGGTTTGAGGCTGGTCATAATCAATACGAGCGTTAGAATCGAGGGTTCGCAGCGTCGTTCAGCCTCAAGAGGTCCGAGTCTGAGAGGGAGAAAGGGCCAAGCAACAAGCGCAACGCAGCGCCCCTTGCCAGATATGAGATCCACATCGGGTGGCTGGGCCCTCAAAACAACAGCCAACGCGCCCGGTAAGCGCCTGAGCAATTTCGGACTCCTCAGCCTCAGGCTTGCTTCGCGACATCTTCGGATTTGATGGGTCTTCGTTTTGGTACCGTAGCCGCAGGATACCTCAGTAACACGGAGTCGAAAACGGGTGAACAGTATATGCAAGCTCGGAGGATACAGAGGCAGTCCTTCTCAACTTCTGCTGCAGCCTGCAAGACAAGGCCGTTGCGCAGCGTTGCGCCAGGTTGCGCCTGCTGAAGTACCCAGAGACTCATCTAGAACACTTCGAAATAACGGCTCACGTCATTTCTTCGGGTGGCCCTTCCGAGTCACTGGCGATGGAGCAAACAAGGAGCAGCTTGTTTACGACCGATGGGCAACCACTTCGCCGAGCACTACCAAACAGATGGACGTACACGTATTCTGTTTCCTTCTTGAGGGGGAGGACCCCCGAATCAGTGATTTGCATCGCCTATCATCCACCACAATCGCTTGTCAAGCCTGCACCATGCAAGTCTGCGAAGAAAGTGAATTGTGACACTGACGCATTCGCCGACGGACTCCTACAGAGTCTGAGTCTACGAACAGGTTCGTGGCAACCTACCATTGGTAACTCTCCCTGCGTTGCCTCAGTGGTTTGGTCATGGCTGACATCATACTAGATTGATGCACGAGTGGTCTGAAAGTAGACTTCAAAGCCGGACACAACTCAAATCCTCTGACGGATAGCGTATGGGGAAAATAAATCAATACAAAGACGTATCCACCTTGGTATCATCTGCAGACGAAAGTCTACCCCTACTGGGGTCCGAATCCACCACTTTCCATCGACCACTACGCGCAAGGGTTCAATACGACTTTCAAGGTCAGAGTAATTGTCCGCTTACTTTGAACGCACGTACAGCGGTCTAGTTCATCTCCAAGTCTGTGCGTGACACCAACTCGAGATCGTCCCTTGCCGCGAGCTCAAGGAAGTCCTGGTACTCTCGCGTGAGGATATCCTCGAACTCCCGGGCCGTGAGTTCATCAAAGTCCTCCCGTTTGAAGCCCAAAAGTTTCTTTCCCGCCCTGAATAGCTTCCCGATAAATGGGTCGCGGGCGATAAGTTCATCGTCTCTGACGTAGATATCCTCGAAGTCACGGGCAAGGAGATCATCCTCGTATTCCCTGAACCCGAGGAGCTTCTTCCCAGCCCTGAAGACCTTTCCTAGGAATGGGTCCCGAGCATAGATGTCTTCGGCATCGCGTGCGAGTAGCTCCTCCTCGTAATCTCTTGCCAAGAGATCTTCGAGGTCGTCACGTTTGAAACCGAGGAGTTTCTTGCCTGCCCTGAAGACCTTCCCAAGGAATGGCTCACGGGCTACAAGACTGTCATCCCGTGCATAGAGATCTGTGGTGTCTCTATAGTAAGGAAGAAAGCAGATGTCAGTGGAGAGGGACAGCTTGCACCGAAAAACCTCGACGTACGAGATGGGGAGCCCCAAAACCACCTGAGGAAGCGCGGTAGTGGAAATAGCGAGGAAGGCAAGGATATGGAAACGCATGGTTAGGATAGTTATGGTAATTGGATCTTAAGGCTATTTTACGAAAAAATCGTTCAGACGTAGCCAAATTAGTGCGTTCGAAAGACTCACCAACCAGCACCTAAGGAATATGAAGGAGTGTAAGATTTATGAGGCTCAACCGGTGAACTGCCGTCTGGTCGATGCACCTTGCTCTCTATTTATGCACCTCGGCATCGAAATGCACGCATTCGTTTTTCTTTCTTGCAACAGGAGATAAACTCACCCTGGATGCAGCAGAAAGTGACCCTAGATAAATCGAGAAGGGGTGATTGAAGCATATGAGAAGAAAAGTTTGATTTGATCCGAATGCACAGGATGGTCAATACTCAAAGGCTAATGGGTGTGCATGATGCCTGGGCAGGGGATGGGGGCTTGGTGTCCTCGTCTGTGGGGCCACGGGCCCAGACCGCCAGAGTGGATATCGCGCGGGATCATGGAGGACACTAGACACCAGAGAATCAGTGAAGGTTCCAGTGGATCATGATATCAGTGTCGCCATCATTGTAACACCGCATCACAGCATCGGAGCCAACTTGAGAGTGTACTGTGGATTCTTTCTAGATAACGACTACAGGGCGTATCAGTTTCGAAGAGTCAGACATTCGAGTGGGTAGTTAGCGTGTACAGAATCTCTGTGATCAATGGCACAGAGGAGGAGGAGGAGGATGTATCGTTTCCTTGTAGACAGGCATAGAGCTCAATGTAAAAAGATATACACACAGTAAATGTACCGATTGAAACGATGGAAATAGGATGTTTTAGATGGCGTGCCGAAGATGAAATACCCAGTCGATGACGTATGTAAACATCGATCGTTGTGATATTACAGAACCGAGACTTTGATTGTAGGTTGAAATGCTCAATATATAATATCACTCATCTGGACATATCTATACTGTATCCTTCTTTCCTTCGGAAATTGTCTTTGGTTGCTGATTAATTTTGATAGACCCTGGATAGATGTGACAGCACTCATATAATCAGCCTAGAACGAACAGACCTATTGCTCGCAAGTGATTCATACCAACTGCGTCCGCTTGTGAGACCCTCCGTATTAGATTGCAGCAGATAAAGAATTCTAGTATTTGATAGTGACGCGTAGAGTGGACTTGGACGTGAAGTTCAATTCAAGTCGTAGGGAAGCGAGACACCAGCATTTCGGCATCTCCCGGAATTCCTTTTCGGGACGGGATCCCATCAGTGACCGTTCCGAGTCACTCGCAGCTGAATTATGAATCATGAGTTTTCACAGCCCCAGTAGTGAGTGAATCCAACGTGAAGTGGAACCTCACTGACAGCGGCGTTTGGACGTGTTTTTATAGGAAATCTTCATCACAAGTTTCGGAAAATGTGTTGAGCAACAGACTTTCGACGTGATTCCTACTGCGGACATCCCTGCGGTCTGATCCTTGCCAGGCAGCACGTCTCAGCAACGAACGAGCCTCTCACGGGAGTCCGGTGTAATCCACTCAGGATTGCTCAAGTCACACAGAGCGGTGTCTCACACCTAGAACAAACATGCTACCAGATCAAGGCAACAGCCCATGGATACGAATAAACTACGCGGTATACTACTACGTTGTGGAACAGCCGAATTGACGAAACCAAGGGGAGACCTCTGGGGAATGGTTGTCGAAGGGCCACCCTACTTTAACATGTTGCGTAGAAAAAGTGATTACATGTCACTGGTAACAATCAGGAATTAAGGTTGAAGCCCGCTGTAGAGAAAAAAGACTCACGAGACTCAACGAGTTCAAGCAAACATTTCCAGAGCGTCCTCGTAATCTCGAGCAACTATGTCGTCGTACTCACGAGCATAGAGGTCGTCTTCAAACTCTCGGGCTTCGAGCTCATCTCGCTTGAACCCTAGGAGCTTCTTTCCGACCTTGAAGATCTTCCCAAATAGCGGGTCCCGGGCCAACAGCTCATTCTCCTCCCGAGAGTAAAGCATATCATCGAAGTCACGAGCATAGACGTCGCCCTCGAAATCTCGAGCTTCAAGTTCGTCTCTCTTGAACCCTAAAAGCTTTTTCCCGACTTTGAAAATCTTTCCAAACAACGGGTCCCGAGCTAATAGCTCATTCTCCTCCCGAGAGTAAAGCATATCCTCGAAGTCACGGGCAAGGATATCATCTTCGAATTCTCTCGCAAAGAGATCGTCTTCGAAGTCCCGAGAGGCAAGGTCTTCAAGCTCCCCTCTCTTGAACCCAAGGAGCTTCTTTCCGACCTTGAATATCTTGCCGAAGATAGGTTCACGAGCAAGGATGACATCGTTATCCCGCACGTAGAGATCAACGCTTGAACTGTTGAGCCCGATCAGTTACCTCTGTATTCGGTTCCTGATAAAACGACCTACTCGATGGGGAGCCCGAATGCAGCTTGCGGGACGGAGGCGGCGGCAATGGCAAGGATGGTGAAGAGCTGGAATCGCATGGCGTGCTATGTATTGTAGTAATTTATTCGTAAAGAGTTGATCGTGATGGGCTAGGCTAGCAAATTCAACGTGGTCAGGGGCAGAATGAGCAAAGGTACAAGAAAGATAGAGCGCGAACCTGCCAGCACCTAGTGTCAATTTGTGAAGGAGTGTGAGGATTTGGGGCTCAACCAGTGAACTTGGTTTCCTCCCAACCCAGTTCGATCCAATTTATGTCAGGTTCGCCCCAACCCTGATCGATGGTTTTCGGCCCAAAAAACCTTCTACCGACTCAAGAGTGTACCGCATTTGATGATTGCTTGACATTCACGCTCCAAAGCTATCCGCAATGGTCGTCAAGCAGGGTTCAAACGCAATAGGGGCGGAACACGTTCGTATGTTCTTTCCCATGGAGAGCTCTTCACGAAGATGCCCAGCTTCTTGCAAGTTCACAGGACTACCTTGGGTGTGGCTTCCAAACGCCCGACGATCTAAATAAGGCATGAAGCCCTGCGGTTGTGGTGTTGTGGAGAGCTGAGAGACGGACCTGGAGCGAACAGTAAGTGCCCAAAACCAGGAAGAATGATGCAGGCACGATGGGCGGCTACTTTGCAACCCTGAAACGGCACGGTTAATAAAACGTCACACGATTGCCATATGTGTTTTTGGATGGGATCACAGAAAGTGATTGATCTCTCCACAGCGAACATGGAGAACTTGGAGTGCAGTACCCATCGACGACTTCTTCAGCACATTGATCCGAAGTTCCAAGCACAGCTGGTCATTCCCAGAAGTGCCAATAAGCTTGGAAATTGTGTGGTGATGGGAAGTGTCCAATGGGTACACGGAGAAGTATCATCATATGATAAGCGACTTTGAGGATTGCAACGACCGAGAGAAACGGGACTGAAACGGGGTACTTGGAAAAATAACCATATGATGAGTTATTCATGTGAAACAAATCCTTCAGCTTACAAGAAATAGTCGATCTCCATTAGGAACCCTCATCACAGATCCACACCTGAGGGGGTGATGCCGAAAACCTCCGCTAATGATGACCCTAAAATTGGGTTCTGTAGACTCAAAATACCAGAGAAAGTAAGGGAGTGTTGGAAATGTGAGCACCTAAACGGTCGAAGCTACACTGTACCTTCAGCTGCTTTCTTGCTTTTCCGTTCTTAGTTGAAGAGTATGCGACCTTGAATGGTAGCCGTCGGATTGCCAAAAATGGAGTTTCGCAAGGATAAACATTCATGGGCTTCGATGAAATATAGAGCCGAGGAACTGATGTCACGTTTCCAGCAAGGACACTGAGAATACCGTAGTCGTGCATTCTCCCGCATCAGGAAGAATGGAGCAGACAGAATAGACATGAGAGGAGCGTAATCAACCTGGAGATCATTACACCTCCTGGGATTTTGGAGGTATTGAAGTCAGTCGCCACAAAGACACCAAGAGCCGCGTGAGTGGATGGTACAAAGCCCGCCGCATGCGGCTCCGTCTCGAGGTCTTTTCAGAGAGCCGGAGCCTCATCGACAAGCTCTTACGAGTTTCCGACGCTAGATTGCTGTGGTATCATTGCATCTACTCCCTCAAGGTGAGCTGTGAAGAACAGAACAGCAATGGGCCACGTGGAACGTTGAAGAGAACCCACCGTGTGCTCCGTGACGATCTGTTATACGTGAAACTAGATGTGGGCCGCCCGACCCTGGATCAGGGGCGCCGGATGTGGTGATGTAAGCTGAAGTAAGACTGTGAGCCTTAGCAGTATGTTCAGAGAGGAACACACTTCCTTCGCATATTCCTCAACCAGAAAAGGTGGCCTCGGCAAGTTCGGGTTGAGGGACGGGAGGTTTCTGAGTTTACAGTGGTAGGAATTGATAAATCCTCGCCGTTGATGTTCTTGGTCATCAGGATAGTGAGAGCAATTGTCGCGCGTTTCATCAGGACCCTTGTAGACAGGTCATCTCTGGAGCGCCACGAATCAGTCCTACTTCCTTTACAGGGTGCAGATCCCCGCCGACCGATCTTGTTCTCGTGGACACCACAAAGGTCAAACGGCAGTGGTGCGGGTGATTTAAGCTTTCTGAGTCAACGGAGGACTGGTCCGGCTCACGTCTGAAATGACGTCCTGCGGCTGTTTCAGTCAACGGTAGAGACCAACACAACAACTCAATTGACCTGTAGGCCTCTGAGACTTGAGAGATAATCTGGCGCAAACCGAACAATCCCTGGATGCTTGTCTGTCATTTCAACCGTCAGAGTATCCAAGGAACTGTCACCAGCCTGCTGCGTTCCGAGATTGGGCACAGCGACCTCAGGACTGTTAGTAGAACAGAAAGATAGTGTCGGAGGGAACAGACCGTCAACACGAGAAGTGGCCGTGCCTAGGACTTGGTTTCATCTATCTCATCGCTGAGACCTCCCGATGTAGATTCCTGCACCTTGGTATCATGGGCAGTCCGTGTCGAGAATCATCAGAGACATTATTTGTATTTATTTTTCTTTGGACCGTAGTTCGGGCTGGAAGACAAACCGAGACATATCAATCAGCATAGTACGTTGATATGGGGTGTCGGACAACGTATGTGAGGACTATGTCTTGTTGCGACTCGGAGAGAAGAGGGCTCGAGTCACCGTGCAAGGTGTCAACGTTCTCGGGCCGACATGTGACGAGTACATCAGCGGGCGAGAGATAGCAGTGGGCTTAATATTGAATGCACATTCAAAGAATTGACGTACTAGAGATGTATTGAGGTTGCTTCGAGTAGTACTAAGTCGAGATTGTCAATTGAGTCGATTCGGCTTCATGCGTTCGCAGTTTGGAGGAGGTTCAACTCAGGTCTTCCATAATCTTGGAATGCCAACACCGAAATATGGCAACATTGTGACACACCCGAATCGTGAAGGTGCAACATCTAGTGGTCCTCGGTGGACGTCTCGTACAGATCCTCTTTCATCCTATCTTGTTTGTGCTTATTTGGCAGAAGCATTGTTCCTGGCGCTAAGTTGCCTGTCCAAGTTACGGAGGATGCCGGGGGACTTCAAACCCGTTTACTGTCACCAGCATCCTTCCATCTCCTTGGACTCCTTGGACGGGGATACATTGACCGTATGCGTCCCCTCCACCAGACGATTTGACTTGCATCCAAGTCAAAGCTCTCTCAGTCGCGTTACATGAGATATGTAACATGTAGATCACGGGTCTAGCTAAGTGACCGTTGCGTCGTCATCCACATTCCAATCTTCCAATCCCGACAGTCCTTGCAAAACCTCAGAGCAATATTTGTCATATTATCTCCCGTCGACAAGCGTCCAATTGTTTGAAAGGTTACATTAGCACGGTAAATTGGTACTGTCGAAGTATACTTGATAAACTTTGCCATCTGATCTGTTTTCTGTGATACAGCATTATCCGTATCCTCCCTCTTGTGGTTGCATCCCCTTCGTAATCTTGTACCGGCCCATGGTTGAATACAAGGAACTGGACGAGATCAAAGATGCGCTCACGGGGCACCCTTCCCTGGTGATCATTGTTTGGCTATGCTTATCAATGTCTCGAATGGGTGGAAATATCAGAACACAGGTATTTGTGAAGTTTCGTCACACCATGATATTCTAAATTCTGCGAATATGCATAGATGCCTTGTTGCTGTGAATGCGGCCCCTTCATGGGTTGCCCGTCTCACTTGGAGACACGTAGCGGTACAGCATCCTTGAGCTGATCACTTGTACGGGGCACCTCGATTGATGAGAGCGTCTTTGCCAACCCGAGGTGCTGGTGTTGGTATACCTTGCGACCTGTGAGTGATTTTTGGTATGTATGTATTGGTTTTCTCCAGTTGCATTATGATCCTAGCTTGCGCGGAATAGCTAGGTTATCAGGAACGGCCACTGTCTGTACCCTGCTCATACGCGTATTGTTCATATTTGGAAGAAGAAAACCATTCCTCGTATTTAAGCTTCCCCTCTCTGAGAGAATCCCCATCACTCCACCTCCCCAGCAAGTCGCATCTGCTCGCTCGCATTTCAATCCCTTCACACGAACCATTACTTATTCCACTATGTGCCTCAGGAGCCAGTGCGTCCTTCACAACTCTGCCCGATCTTTCACCATATTGATCACTTCCTATCCAGTACCGTTTACGTCTATACCCTCTGCGGACACGCGTACGCTATGGTCCGTAATGTTACCTCTTTCTACTCCGTGCCGTGGCTCATTCCTATCGTTCATTTCTCTGTAGCCGGAGGAAATTGTACGTCATTAACCAACTGATCATCGACGGCTCTTGACAGTGGTCGTTCTTTTCAGGTGGTGTGCAACAGCCCCAACTGCAAATTCAGCCCGATGCATCCTACCTCATGTCCTGATTGCAAACGTACCTGTTGGCAGTAGTAAGTACTTGCTCATACTTCAGCGTCTTGCTACTTATCCCAGATCTCCGCCAGTCGGGCCCTTAAAGAGCAATGTGGGTTATGTCCTAACCAAGATGACTTTCAAATTAATTAAACTCTTTGCAGCTCCCCGCATCCCAGAGTACTGTGCTTCATGCAACTAGTACCCTCCGTTGTTAAGACGCCCAGAACCTCCGACTATCTGATGTGTTTGATTATCTCAATAATTTGTAGCCCTACTTTCGCTTTCGAGATTCCCAGCTGTTTCGTTACTGTCCTGCTTTCGTATCGTTCGATTGTTTTGTCTACCTTAGATGTATAACCTGTTTGTCGCGAACTTTCCGAGGTCGACCTATATATTTGTTCTTGTTAAGTTTACAGTGATGGCATGATCATCATCTATGTTTAACCACGATCTGTGTACTACATGTTGTGAGCAAACCGCAGACTATTGTTGATCTGATCTCCATCTGCTCCGGACAACACGTGTATGTGCCTTTGCAGCTCTACACCGATCCCGAACATCTTCCCAAGGGACCTCGGAAATTTATCCCTTACGTTGATCTCACGAACAGACAGTAGGTCTTAAAATGATCTGAAGTATTCACTGATCAGAGGTGGAATGCATTTTCGTCTACGACTTTTGGGAGTGGCACGCGATTAGCCGGTCTTTTGAGAGATCGCGCGTGATGACTCAGGCGGAAGGCTAAAATACACAAATTCGATGCGGGCGTCACAGATGAGTGTGGTATGGTCGATGCGGTATCCCTCTCCGCTGTCGATTCCAATACTTACTGTGCAGTAAGTAGTATCGTCAATCACCATCACACCGAGGATTCGGAGGACGAGGAAGCGTCGGCAAAGACGACTACCACGGATCACACAACCAAGTTACCGATGCCATCGATCGATTTGTAGCGCACCGATAACTCCGAACTCAGGATCTTCTCTTGGGGAAATCCACTGGAAATCCCTCTTGAACCAAGTTTTGTCAGTGTGGCAACAATATTGAGGAGGGCTACTCTCACAAAATCGACCTCGTAGATCTTGGCAAGGCTCACCGATACTCGCTCGCGCAAGGTCCTCGTCGTACTACTGCGCACACAGCGGCCCGTCGTCCAAACCACTACATACGTCCACGTATATCTCCTCCGTAAGCGACATCGAGTCAACTCTCTGGTCATCTTTTCGATACAGCAGGAAATACAAGACCCTCCGAGATCCGCAAGCTTGACTCGTTGTCCATATCTTTCGGTCCTCTACCTGAGGTCCGAGGACGTTCGATACAAATGTTGAGGCATGTTTCACGCGATACTGAGAGGATCGGAGTGTTCGTACCATGTGTGCCCAAACTCTCTCAACGCAGTGAACCAATTGTCTAATCGACACCTTACGTGCTTCTCCGCGGAATCCGACCCGTTTTTTGACCTGCTCGGACTCACCGGAGCTCAAGGAGGACGCGTCCAACAATTCTTCAGTGGCCACCTCCGCATTCCGATTGCGTACCACTGTCAGAGGCACTACCTCTGTTCGTTTCAGCTTCAGCTTCAGAGCCATAAGACTGATTAGGTCCAGTAGATGCGGTCTCACTTCTTCGTGTTCCTCACAGCAAGAAATCATGATAAGCAACCCTCTACCCAAACGTCTGTGTGTGGTCAACATACTTCTCATGACAAGAGAGGACCCTAATCCGCAGACCCTAGTCCGAGATCCTGGCATATCGGAAGTGTACAACCTTACGGTGGATTTTTTGCGACTCGCCTAACACCAAGTCAGGACGATTGGTGTTGCCCGACATTACCCTGTACTGGTTGCAGAACGGACAAGGTGGTTTTGTTGCACCCGTGATGCTGTGTAACACGGAATGCTGATAGGACACCGTCAAGTTTATTTTGGCTCGTTCTGCATAGGGTCGGAAGCTTGCTCCCCGTTACTTGCTTTCCTCTGTTCCCTCCAGGGTCCCCGAATCCCGCTTCTTTCTCACATCGAGGTCGACATGCCCTCTGCGGCGCGATGCATCAAGGTTCTGAACATTCTCGATAGGCGTGTTTCGGTGAGTTCTAGGTACAAGCCGAGTCATGAGATAGCAATAATCTGTCTCAAGGATTAGAATGCTGCGCGAAACGGATATTTCCTTCTCTTCATGAGACGGTTTCATAGGGTCCAAGGGCTCGTAATATCCAAACTGTCACTGACGCTCCTTCTCCGGGTGGCTCAAGCAGCGTGTCAGCATCGCAACGTTGAAAGGATCAACTCCCAAAACAAAGAGAGCGATCATCCAGAGCAGGTCGATTGGCTACCCTGACTGTTTGGAAGTTTGTTCTCAATTAACAACGGCGTTTCCTGAATAGAAAGGACTCACCGCGTGGGCCATCAGGAGCGTGAGTACGAATCCCATTAACCCTATTCCTCCGATCAGCATCGCGTTCTCCTGTGGTGGCGCCCATCCACTCCCGGTAACGACCTTGTAGTCGCGCCACACTGGGTTCCTCAATCTCCACCAATACTGCGTCATGGATCCGGGCCACTGGCTGACTATCTTGCCCTCATGACCAAGACGATACCATGAGGTACAATTACTCCATACTGAGCCTGACAATTTCTTCTGGATCTCCTTGTTGAACGCATCATTCGCTTTCGATGTCACTTCAAAAGTCTTGACCTGTCCTTCTAGGAGCGGGCGAACAAACTGAAGGATGTAGTCGATCTGTAGATAGTGTTACGAACGAACCTGGAGTGAGCAGTATGACACACTAACCTGAACTTCCTCAGTGAAAATAACGGAAGAGTGAGTGGTGGCCGTATTCGGACCTTTCCAGATGGTGATTGGATTCAAAGAGGAGCAGAGGGAGGTGCCTACAACATACCGGATAGCATAAAGAAATTGGGAAATCCTGGCAAGGAGACTCCCAGGTATGCTTCAGGACCACCCTTGCAGTCGTAATACTCTTGGACAGTCGTCCCTTCGATACCCCGTACATCGACGGAATACTTGTCCTATACGGATTTGTTAGATCCGTCCCTTATTCCAGACTGAGATGCTAACCACAACGAAACCAGTGGCATAAATGAGAACATCAAATGGCATCTTTTCTCCTGCGTTGATCCTCAGTATTGCCAGTGATGTTTGAAATATAGGTCAGAGTTTGTCCACACCTCTTTTGGTCACGATGCCGTCTTCGGTGATCTCGGATATTCCATCATAACTGATGTCGAAATTTGGACGATGCAAAGCCTCAAGATAACCGGTGTCGAGGATGAAACGTTTACACCCGAAGGCTGCAATCCGTGAGCTACCAGTGGCATAGTTGAAAGCAACGGATACAACACACTTACGATACTTCGGGATGAGTCTATCATGGTACTCTGGTGGGGCCTTACTTCTGATGTACTTCTCAAGTTGCTGAGTGGCAGATTAGTTGCATGGATACTCCAAGAGATGCATCGCTGCACACCTTCGCAAATAAAACCCTGAACCAATTCTTTCTCCCAGATAACAGTAGCGTATACAGAATTTCTTGCTGTGACGACAGATATGATCATCGGGTCACGTAATCCTGTAGAGTTCACTTACCCGAAGCATAATCCAGTTCCGGTACATCCGCATCACAAATGGAACGTGAGCAAAGATCCACTGCCAGGTGGGTGATATGGGATCTATCCTCTAGACGACCCCCCGAGTCTGAGAAATCTTCAATGACCAGGACGGAAACAAGGCATACCCATTCGAGGTACCAGTGAGGAGAACGACAGAAATTCACGACCTCTGTAGACGGATCCTCAGTAATGATGGGTAGAAATTGGGATCTAAGAGGGTGAAGATGTTAGATCATGCCAAACTACAAGTGATTCGGGTACTCACGCCGAACAACCGTTGCCGATCACGGCAACTCGCTTTCCCTTGAGACTAATCGAGTGGTTCCATCTCGCAGAATGGAAAAAGGGACCTTTGAAAGCTTGTGTAGGATCAAGCTCTTTCGGTGTGAATGGAACAAAGAGAATCCCCGTCGCAGAGATGACAACCCTTGCAGTCACTTCGAAGACTTCTTTGGTAAGAGAGTCCTGTGAATAAACTTTGTAGAGTTGTTGAGTGGGATCCCAATCCGCTGATATAACTTTTCTGTCCAAGACGACTTGGTCATAGAGGGAATACTTCGTCGCAAGACGTTTCCAATACTCCTTGAGTTCTGGTTGAGGCACATGTGTTCTACCCCAATAAGGATTGAGATCCGTGGATAAACTGTACCAGTGTGTATCGACATCTGATGCACAGCCCTTCAAGTTGAATCACATCAGGGAGAGAATATCGTGACTGGGCGACGGTCTTACAGGGTATGTGTTGTGCTGGAAGACCGAAGATGTCAATAGGGGCTTCGAAGTGATAGAATTCGACGTACGTGCCACGTTCCACCTAAATCTCCGGATAGTTCATAAATCTACTCCCAAAACGTTACACCATGCAGAGGCCATAGCTCAGATATGCAAACCTTGAAGTCATGGATGTTGAGCTTCTGCTTGAGCGCGATTCCCATCGATAGACCGCCGACACTACAGCCATAAGTGTTAGGTGTCGAGGTCGAATTTCATCAGGAAGCCTGAGGAGGACGTACCCGCCACCGATGATCACGACTTGAGTGTTTTCGTTTGTCGACATCGTGGAACAGAAGATGAGCACTTTGGCTTTTTCCTGGCCATGCCTGGATACCGTCCCCGACCTTATGTAGAAGCTGAAGCGAGTGGAGGAGAAAGGTGGCCGTCGACTTCACCGCCACAACGGAAGCAGAAAGGTTAACCACACTGGGTACCTGACGAAATTATTGGGCGGGGCGCAGTTTGTTCGCCTGTTCAAGGTCGTCTGATGATGCGTGTCCATGAGGATGGCTGAGGAATGCCGCCCAGTATGTATTCGATCGAAAGGTTGCAGAGTGGTTCATTTAGATTGGTGCTAATGCGCTCCGATTTGGGCATAGATCTGATTGCCCAAAACCCCTAATTCAGGCGGATGGAGGAGGCGGTACTTATTTGAGATACGCAGACATCCAGATGAATAGGGTGGAAATATCCATACAAAAACGAACTCACGGAGATACTGTAGATCCATAGGGCACAGGAGTATAGATTTGGTCTTATTGGTGTGGCGACTCGGATATGTGAGACTTGGGTATCTGTCGAAGGGTGTATGTGTCGTGTATTGTATCAGGGTAATAACAAATGCTTTGGGCAAATTGACCACAAGGGATGGGGATTTCTCACCTGGACATCACACCTTTCCACCCTAATTAGGCCGGGATATACCCTGGGATACCCAGGCTAATTAGCGCAGAAGTCCCGCATACCACACACTGCGGGTTAATTGTTCGAATAATTAAGATAATACCCTTTCAAGTAAGAGATCACGGGCTCGCCCAAAGGAGTCCGAGGGCGTCATCATGGACGGCTCGTGG
>JANAWD010000739.1:0-18782 GCA_027627245.1 Meripilus lineatus | reverse complement strand
CAAGCCTCGCTAGTCCAGACACCCGAGCAGCCACATCTCAGCCACACCTTTTCACTCTCCGCGACTCACTAAACCGTCCCTTGGCGACCAAATGACAGCAAAGCGTCTATCTTGGCAAATTCCTTTTCCCGACGAAAAAAAAACCCTCCGACTACACCATGCTACTATAATACAGTACGTCTAATCCAATCCAATCTGACACCAGATGTCACCAGTCATACACCCTTGGAACTCCTTCTCCGACCGTGGCAAACAACGGCTCTCTTGAGCCCAGTGATGGCCTCGGCCATTGAATAGGGCCTGACAAATCCAAAGGTAAACTTGGGAATCCTCAGCAGCCAAAGCAACCTACATATCCCAATTTGCATCAAGTCTCGTAGGTCGAGGTTCCAGATTCGAGAGAGCCAATCGGATTTGTGCAAGGATCGCCGGAATACTACAGGACAAGCAAAGTCAGCTTGGCACTTTCAGCACCTCCACATGGCTCGCATCGTATACCTGTAACTTGGTAGCCAAGCTGCCCAACACCGAGGTCACATATACAATAGATACATTCGCGAAGTGGGGAACGTACCATCGGCCATCAACAGATCCATGCATATGGAGCCCCCTACAGAAGCTCAGGGTGTGAACAACGGGAACAGTTCATCTGTTCTCACCTCTATTGACATGTACACCTCCACCCTGTAATTGTCATATTGAGTACTATAGAACAGCCTCAACGAGAACTTCGACGCACCTTCGAAAACGGTAAAATCCGAGGTCTCAGAACCCGGAAGAAGGGTGGAGAGTGAGGGAATTCCGGAGGGAACCTGATCTCCAAAACCAACGAGTTCACACCACTATGTCCGTAGTAAGCGTTTCAACGAACCGACTATATTAGGGATTATTATTTACTCACCATGTCTTCATGTCCGCTGCGAGTGGGAGCTCCTCTTCGAATGAGTGCATCTCTACGATCCATTGGAATAGGTTGTCCCCTCTGCACTCCGGCGGTATGTACCACCCTAATTGCTTGAGACTCTTTGCTGTCTCTTGATCCTTCAAACAACTTCCAAGCTCTTTTCGCAAAGCCACGGTCGCCTTCGACATTGAATCACTAGGAGGGGGAGGTAAGCAAACAAGACATTGCTCGACCCAGCCCGGGTTATGGACCCAAGAGTCTCTCCCTTCCTGTTGGTTGACTGCTTGACCTTGTATCTGTGCATCAGTGCCATATGATCCGGGAAGTAATATCAGATCATTCCCTGCGAAGACTCTTTGGTCGTTCTCGTCATATTCCTCTTCTGAAAACTCCATTTTACGCGCAGTAAGGAGTTTCTTAAGTTGGAAATCTGGGTCGGGAATTTGGATATACTCTTTTGACAGTGTCAAAGGATGTTTTGGATCCAACTTGACAAACGGGACTGTGGCATCTGTTAGGTCGGGGGCACCAGAATTTCCACCTGGCCTGACACAGTCTACGAGGAGATATCGACTGAAAGTACGAGACCACCATTTCAATATCAAATCTGTCATTTCATTCGGAGAGACAATTACAAACCATATGATCCATTCCCTTTGTGAGACGACAAAATGTGGCTGGGAACTTTGAAAATCCTGGGGTTGGTTGACGATTTCCACCAACGCAACACATTTCAGTGGGCTCAAGCGAGTGTTTGGCCATCTGGTCTCAGTGGATTTTGCGTACTGACTCATTGAGATGTTTCCATTCTTTGCGAGATAGACACCTGAAACGAAAGGCACCATTCAACCAAAGGCAAGGGTCATAATCGGTGTGAATACCATCTCCATATGTACGGCCATTTGCTACCTTCTTATACCATAGCCCATGTCGAATGATCTACCGTATGTTCGTCAGTGACGGCCCAACATGCGATTGTTGTATAGTTCACCGAATGCCAATTCTGCATTCTGGATCCGTGAAAAGCCTTGTGAACAGTCAGACCCCTTTTCAAATCATCAAGTGCGAAAGCCTCACCCATAACGAAGGGTATTCACGCATATTGGGATCTCTTGATTGAGCCTCTTTCTGAGCGCGCTTGAATTTGGCTTCGGCGTCAGGAGCGCCGACACTGAACCTGAATTGTCTCCAACGGCAGTCTGCAAACACCATAAATCCATACTACGGCGATGGAGATAATTCAAGTGGCCATACCAATATTTCGGATTCGGTCTCCGCTTGATGCTACCTCTTCTAAGTGAGCAGTACATGACGCGACACACCTAGAAAATTATCTTTCAGTGAGCCAAAACGAAGACATAATCAGAAGGGTGGAGGACTTTACCATCGTAGGATGAGCCACGCAGCAGGAAGTATATTCTGATTCATATTCTGTAAACGTGGTCTCCTAGTCCCGGTAATCTCCTTCTCCATAAGATACCTTCGCATATCTGGTACCTGATCGGTGACATGAGGTCACGGTAACCGCACCAATGTCGGAATAGACACTTACAGGAGGTATTGTCCTAAGTAAATCAACAACCGCTTTGCACTTCTAGATAAACGCAGTCCCAACAGACTTCAACAACAGGGTATGGATAGATCGGGACAACATACCTCATTCATATCAAGAGTGTCAAACTCCACGAGAAAATGACCTTGGACAGCAGGAACAGGAACCATGAGTCCTATTCCTACAGGAAATGGGCCCTCACAGCACCGCGAAGCAGCAGCCATATAAGCCAGGGAAACTAGGAGATCCACAGTTGTCGGTCTTGTACAGATTTCATACTACCGAACCGATGAGATCAAGTTGGGTTGAGAATAATACCAACCACGGACTGACCTCGAGTGAGGTTCCACGATCCAGGTTGTAATATTGGTATGTGCAGAGTCGGTCTGCACACACATAGGGTTTCAGGATCTCGTAATCTACCGGCAATCTATTGTAACAAAGAAGACAATATCTCGTACACAACTGGTGGAAAGTAAGAGTCAATTCGATGTTGGAAAGCACGAACGGCACGTACTATGAGCCGGCGAAGGAGATAAGAGAAGGAAAGGAGTGGTAGATTCAAATGGGCCTTCTCCTTGCGTTCAGTGAGATAATCCGTAGGCAAGTTAAACCGGTCGTGAAGCCCCCGCTCATCTTGGTCCGCAGCAATAATCGCCTGAACAACTATATGATAAGTTTCGTTCCAAGACGTCGTGAAATAAGTATAACCTGGTGCATAGTTTCATAGATATCCTCAGGTTTCGCCTGTCGCCTTGCAGATTCCCCTAACAGCAACTCCGCCCCGGCCCATCCGATACCAAACTTCAGCCTCAACTGAATAGCCCCAATCAACCTATCCTGCATCAGAGGTTCCAACGACGCACTCAATCTGAAAGGAAATCTCGAAGAAACCTCGTTGTCGGTCTCCTTGTCTTCGTTGTCAAATAGATTAGTCCCAATACGAGCGAGAACCAAGATCAGCGGAATACGCAAGTGAATCAAGATTGGATGGGGAAGAGGGAGGTGTACGCCTCATGTAAAAGAACTTCCGGATTAACATTGAAGACGTACAGTAGTATTGGCTCGGTTTATATCCCGATGTCAGACCGATTTGGAACTGTAACTCGTTCGATGTATCAATGAGAGTACCGTCGCTCCGCAAGACCGGATAAATGCTATGGCTTCCTGAAATCAGGAGTGTAAAGTGGTGGGTCTTTGAAAGGATTCGCTCGTCCCAAGCCATCAATACTCTTGGTGGGATAACTTCGGCAAGTTTTGTGACAGGAGTCGATACGGAGACGGCCATGTCGGGAGAGGCGATACGGACGATACCAGGGCGGTACCCGGCTGCGACGACTTCGTTGAAATCCCTGAACAAGGTGATAGTTGAACGACAAAATGATACGAGCTCACTGGAAGGGGCTCACCGTCGGAGGTACTCGGTCTGTATCTTGCTATCCCATCCATCGTGCGTCGATCCAGAGGCCGCTTCCGAGTCACGGTGCTCACCATTGCTCGAGTCTTCGTCTTCACCGTTAGGGATGTCCCCGCCATTACGGTACCCTTGTGTGTGGAAACGTCTTTCTCCTCCAATGGTTAGTTTATTGCTCACAGAACTGAGGATATGTGATAGAATCTCATTGACTGTCACCGGTCCCATTGCTGCGACACCCTCTGCGATCTCAGCAATGAGAGGAGGCGCATCAGCTTTACCGTCCGGAATGTAGCAGATAAAGCTGTGATTTTGTGGGTAATCAGTTGTATCTGAATGAGAGAGGTCCGCGAGTGAGCACCCGTGGGTTAGTATTCAATGGCCACCCCAAGAAACAAATGCCAGAAACACGGCATACCAGATACCAATAAGTGGAGAGTTGTCAGATCGTGACCAATGGAATCCACTAATTCAAGTGAAATAAACCCCTCTTCGTCTCCGTTGCCCACACCTAAAGACACGACACACGTAAGAACCAACACAGAAAGCAGTGCTGAGTGGCAATACTTTGAATCTTGACATTGGGAGCTTCATACGTGCTCGTGGATGCCTTGGCAGACTCGAGATCTGCAAGGAACCTGCGTCTCCCTTTCAATAGTTGGATCATACAGGAGAGGTGGAATCGCGACTCAGAGTGGAGTCCGGCGTGGATAATGTCGAGGGTGCCTTGACGGCCTTTCACGGGCTCAGAACTCTAATATACCAACACTGCCTCGGCTGACAGGCGCGATCGAGCGATCTGGGATATACGGACGCGAGCTTGAGAACGTCCGCAGGCCAGTTTCCTGATCGCAGGGAGGGTGAGTAGTGAGTTTTTCGAGTTGACAAGAGAATATGATAAAAGGGGGGATAGAGTGATAACTGTTGGACTGAAATGTGCACAGCAGTCCTGTTTCTTTGGTGGGCCAAGTTGTCGAGTTCTATTGAAACTAGGTTCTCATGGAAATTGGGAGACGATGCTGTCCATTTGTAGAGAAAGGGAGAAAGAGGCCTTTGATGGTGGTCTCGATGCCCACAACGTTGCGGCAATGTATCAAAAACGCGATCACGTGACCAATCTTTTATGCCAACCGAACCCAGCATGCGGTCGTCGCGGTGATGCTGAGTGTTCTCCTTCTTTTAGTGTCTCTAAGTTGTCGCTTTGCTCAAGTGGGTCTGACTTTCTTTTGTTATGATATGGAGTTATCTACCTCATCGAAATCGCTGAGCTATCTCGCAGACAATATCGTACATCGAGCCTGCCACCTGCCGACCTGCTAGGCTGGCAACTGTAACGGACCAAAATCATACTCCGCAGGCTCCAGCTAAAGGACAATACATCGTCTTCCACACCCGATCTCTACCTTGTATCGTGCAGTCTATCAATCCCTGCCGGTATCTGGCATGCTATTGTCGGCGATATCAATCGATTCAAGCGCGCAAATACTCACCCTCCAGCCATGGGAACTAGCAGCTCTCTTGAACCCGGTAATAGCCTCTGCCATCGAATAAGGCCTGGAAAGTACAAAGTTACACTTGGAATTCCAAAGCAAACAAACGACCTACGAATCCCAATCCGAAGCAAGTCTCGCGGGTCGGGGTTCCAAATTCGAGATAGCCAGTCGGATTTGTAAAAGGATCGCTGGTATGCTGCAGGTCAAGCAAGGTCAGTTCAGCACTTCCAACACCTAAACGTATCTCGCATCTCGGACCTGTAACTCGGCAGCCAACCTGTCAAACACCAGGTTACCCCAACGATAGACACCCTTTGCAATTGGTGGACGTACCATCAGCCGTCAATAGATCCATACACATGGACCCTCCTACCGTAGCATAGGGCGTGAGCACAGGATGTACTACATTTTGGGAAGGGGTTGTTCTTACCTCCGGTGACATGTCCCCCTCCGCCCTGTGATCGTTATATTAGGTCCTAAAGGATGCCCTAGAGGAGAACTCAAGCCCCACCTTGATGAACGGCAAAAACCGAGGTCTCAGAATCCGGAAGAAGGGCGGAGAGTGAGGGAATTCCGGTGGGAATCTGATCTCGAATACCAGCGAGTTCACACCACTATGTCCGTTATAGATGTATTGAGATGACCCAGTATACACGGATTGCTTCCCGAAGGATGTCTTACTCACCGTGTCTTCATGTCCCGCGCTATGGGCAGTCCCTCTTCGAATGAATGCAGTTCTACGATCCATTGAAATAGGTTGTCCCCGATATACTCTGGAGCCATATACCATCCCAATTGCTTGAGGCTCTTTGCTGCTTCTTGTTCCTTCAAACAGGCTCTCAACTCTTTCTGAAGAGCCATAGTCGCCATCGGCAGGGCATCACTAGGGGGAGCAAGCAAGTAAGGAAGACACTGTTCCACCCAATCTGGATCATGGACCCAAGGATCCTTCTCTTCTTCGGGCTCTGGTGCTTGCACTTCTATCTGAGCATGCTGGTTTCCAGTGTCGGGTACTTCTGAGACCACTCTCAAGTCATCTCCGGCAAAGACTTTTGCGTCGTCCTCGTCATATTCCTCCTCTACATACTCACTTCTACGAGCCTCAAGGAGGTTCTCGAGTCTGAAACTCGGATCGGGGATTTGGATGCGCTTCTTTGCCATAGTCAATGGGTATTTGGGATCCAGCTTGACGAATGGGACAGCATCTGTTGAAGGGACATCGGTATCTTCGCCTGACCAGCTACAATTCACCAGTAGGTATCGACTACCAGCAAGATCCGGCCAGTTCAATCATCGAAATGTAAAGAAGCAGGATGATAACTTGCCATATAATCCATTCCGTTTGTGTAACGACGAAATATGGGTTACAACTTCTGAATTTGTAGGGCTGGTTGACGATTTCCGCCAACGCGACGCAGCTCACTGGGTTCAATCGGCTACCTGGCCATCTGACCCCAGAAGTTCTGGCATAGCCACCCATTGAGACACTACCATCCTTCGCAAAATAGACCCCTAGTATGAAAAACCATTTGAAGACGAAAATAAAGAGCTCGTGGAAGATGCAAATACCATCTCCGAATGAACGTCCATTTGATATTTTCTTGTACCACAGCCCGTGTCGAATAATCTACGATATATGAGTATCAGTGGTGACTCTCAAATCAAGCGGTGTGGACTGAACAGAATGCCAATTCTCCGTTTTGGATCCGTGGAAAGCCTTGTGAACACACCGGGTAAGACCATTTCCCAGACAATAAAATGTAGGGAACTCACATATAATGAAGGGTATTCGTGGACATTGACGTCTTCTGATCGAGCTACATCCTGAGCGTGTTTGAACTTGGCCTCGGCATCCGGAGCACCAACACTGAATCTGAATTGTTTCCAGCGGAAAAAGTCGTGTTCTGCAAGTCCCAATTTCAGTGCGATGTTGATGGTAGACGATCACCGATTGCGAACCAATATTTCGGACTTGGTCTTCCTTCGATAACTCTTCTAAGTGAGCTGTACATGACGCGATACACCTGGCAACTTTTGTGTTGAAAACGAAGACGGTGTCAAAAGGCGAGGACAATACCATCGTAATATGAGCCACGCAGCGGGGATGATTGTCTGGTCAAAGTCTTGCAGTCGAGGATTCGTCGTCCCAGTTGTGTTCTTCTTCATGAGGTGTTTTCTCAGGTCATGAACCTGATTGCGCCGTGATTACGCCAACGTGAGATCACAGCAACCGTACCAACAACTTGATAGACACGTACGGGAGGTATTATACCAAGTAGATTGACTATCACTTTGCACATCTATAACCACAAGTTCAGACAAACTCTAAGCATAGCGCATGGTTAGATCGGGGACACGCACTTCATTTGTCCCGAGGGTATCAAACTCCACAAGGGGCCCATCCTTGATATCGGGTTTAGGAACCATCAATCCCATTCCTACAGGGAACGGACCCTCGTGGGACCGCGAAGCAGCGGCGATGTATGCTAATGAAACCAAGAGATCCACAGTAGTAGGCCTTGTACAGATTTCGTACTACCGAGTTGATGAGATCAAGCAGGGTGTTAGACTAACATCGACCCACGACTAACCTCAAGTGAAGGTCCACGATTCAGGTTGTAATACTGGTAAGTACAGAGTCGGTCTGCACAAACATAGGGTTTTAGGGTGTCGTAGTCCACTGGTAGTTTGTTGTAGCAAATTAAACAGTGTCTTGTGCATAACTGGGTGAAAATAAAGTTCAATCGGATCTTGTAAGCCGTGAACATCGGTACTCACTGTGAGTCGACGAATAAGATAAGAAAATGCGAGGAGGGGTAGATTCAAATGATCATCCGCACGCCCAGTGAGATAATCCTCAGGCAAGTTGTAGCTCCCATGAAGTTTTCTTTCCTCTACATCTGCAGCAGCAACAACCTAGACAACACATTCATCAGACTTCGTCCAACACGGGGCGACAAGACTACTGCTACCTGGTGCATAACCTCGTAGAGGTCCTCCGGCTTCATCTGTTGCCTTGCAGATTCTGCTAACAACAGCTCCGCCCCAGCCCACCCGATCTTGTACTTCAATCTCAACTGAACTGCCGCAAGTAATCTATCCTCCACCAAGGGTTCCAATGAAGTGCTCAAGCTAAAATGAAACCTTGACGGATGTTCATCATCGGCTTCCTCGTCTTCATTGTCAGATGAAGTTGTCCCAAAATCAGAATCGTCGTCATCGGGGTAATAAGAAGGTGAATCAAAACTGGGAGGAGGTAGAGAAACGGCATATGTCTCTTTCAAACGAAACGTTCGAATAAGCTCGGAGACGTAGTCTTTATTGGGCTTGCACCAAGGTGTTAAACCGATTCGGAACTGGAGTTTATTCACTGCGTCGATGAGAGTGCCATCGTCACCCAAGGCTGGGTACATGCTGTGAATCCCTGATATCAAGAGTGTGAAGTGGAAAGTCTTTGAGAGGAGTCGTGCATCCCAGGCCATCAGTGCCCCTGCTGGGATAGTATTGGCGAGGTTTATGACAGGGGTTGATACGGATATGACTAGATCTGTAGAAGCGATGTGGATTACACCTGGGCGATATCCGGCTGCGACGACTTCATTGAAATCCCTGGACAAAAAATGGTTCAAACGACAACAAAAAATGACTAGTCTCTCCCAAGTTGCTCACCGCTGAAGGTACTTTGTCTGTATCTTGCTATCCTGATTCAGTACCAGTGATGAGATAGCTGCCTCGAAGTGATCGTCATAGTCCACGTATCCGTCTTCACTGCCGTCTATGTCGTCGTCGTCACTGTCGTCTTGTGTCTGGAGACGCTTTGTTCTTTCGGAGACAAGCTTTTTGTTGACGGAACGTAAAATCATGGAGAGGATCTCATTGATCGTCACTGGTCCTGTTTCGGCGACATCTTCCGCAATCTCAGCAACGAAAGGAGGTGCATCAGCCTCATCGTCTTGAACGAAGCAAAAGAATGTGTGATCTCGTGGGTATTCAGTCGTGTCTGAACGAGAGGCACCCAAGTGGCCACCATGATTTAGTATTCAATCACGATCCGAAGACAAAAATAACAGAATATCGGCGTACCAGAAACCATCAAATTAAGGGTTGTCAGATGACCACCAACAGCATCCACCAACTGAAGTAAAACAGTCCCTTCTTCGTCTCCATTGTCCACACCTGAAGAGAAAACCCCACGTGAGGACGAAGAAAGAAAACAGTTCCGGGTACAGTACTTCGGATCTTGACATCTGGAGCCTCATATGTGCTTACAGATGTTTTCACAGCTTCGAGATCTGCAAGGAACCTACGTCTTCCCTTCAATGGTTTACTCATTCAAGCGTGCTTGGAAGCGTGACTTGTATGTTATAGAATGGAGTGTGTGGAAAGGTGCGAAGGTACCAGCCTGATACCGACTTAGGAGAAGGACCCTAGCCTATCAACACCGCCTCTCTTGGATTCGAGTGATCTGGGAAATTATGGACACGAGTTCGACGACGCCCGCAGGTAAGCTTCTGATCTTAGTGGCCCGCCGTGAGCTGCTCGAAGTGAATATGAAGATAAGAGCGCAGCGATGGACGGGGGATGGAAACGTGCACGGCAATTCCTGGTGTGCGTTTTGGTTTGTAATTGAAAGAGGATGTCCAATTGCTTGAAGTGTCCGACACGAGTGAAAGGAGGTCGAGTAAAGATGCGGTCTCGATGCCAGTGCCACACGCGCCACGTGAGAAACGCGATCACGTGGTTCTATGATTCATCTTAGATAAAGTATCTCTATAGTAAAGTACATCAAAACCGCAGATCTTCCAGGCGACAACCACCGCATCGCGGGACCAAGTTGGTTGCTTTGCGATGCTCTACCATCAAACAGAGGAGGAATGCATAGTCTTCCGATTCCAACGTGCACCCTAACTAGTGCATTCCATCTATCCCTGCAGGGACCTGGCGGTGACGTGTCAACAGTAGCCTCGAGACAAAGAAGACCACCCACCCTCCAGCCGTGGTGAGTAGCAGCCCTCTTGAACCCGGCAATAGCCTCGGTCATCGAATATGGCCTAAAAGGCACAAAGTCACACTTGTAAGTCCAGAACGGTGGAAAAACTCACATATCCCAATTTGCAGCAAGTCTCGCGGGTCGAGGTTCCAAGTTTGAGATAGCCAGACGAATTTGTAAAAGGATTGCTGGTATGCTACAGGACATCAGATCGGCACTTCATAACCCATACGTCATTGCCACCGCTCACCTGTAACTCGGTAGCCACCCTGTCCAATACCGGGGTCACATGGATTACAGATACGCTTGCAAATTGCTATACATACCATCGGCCGTCAATAGATCCATGCACATGGACCCTCCTACCGTTGTTCGATGTGAGAACATGTCAGGAAGATTTCGTGTATCCTCACCTCCGGTGACATGTCCACCTCCACCCTGTGATCGGCGAAGTCGGTACGATAGGGCACCCTCAAGAAAAGAAGAATACGACCCACCTGGATGAATGGTAAGAACCGAGGTCTCAGAATCCGGAAGAAGGGTGGAGAATGGGGAAACTCCGGAGGGAACCTGATTTCGAACACCAGCGAGTTTACCCCACTGTGTCCGTGACGGGCGTTTGGGTTAACCGTTTGTACACGGGTCACTTCCAAAAGGACGTATTACTCACCGTGTTTTTAAGTCCTTGGTAATGGGTAACTCTTCTTCAAATGAGTGCAATTCTACGATCCACTGGAATAGATTGTCCCCGATATACTCGGGCGGCATGTACCACCCCAATTGCTTAAGACTCTTTGCCGCTTCTTGTTCCCTCAAACAAGCCCTCAACTCTTTCTGTAGGGCCATGGTCGCCATAGGCATGGCATCACTGGGAGGCTCAAGCAAGTAAGGAAGACACTGCTCCACCCAATCCGGATCATGAACCCAAGGATCCTTTTCTTCTTCGGGCTCGGATACTTTCATTTGAGCATGCTGGTGCTCAGTGCTGGGCATCTCGGGGACCAATCTTAAGTCCTCTCCGGCGAAAATTTTATTGTCGTCCTCGTCATTGTCGTCCTCCAAAAACTCTAGTTTACGAGCAATGAGCAAGTTCTCGAGTCTGAAATTTGGATCGGGAATTTGGATGGCCTTCATTGACATGGTTAAAGGGTGCCTAGGATCCAGTTTCACGAATGGGACTGGATCTGCTGAAGGAGCATTGGCATCTTCACCTGACCACGTACAGTTCACGAGGAGGTATCGACTGCCAACAAAAGAGAGATCAGGGCTCAAGGAGATTCCACGATCCATGGAAATGGCTTACCAGATAATCCATTCTGTTTGTGCGACGACGAAATATGGGTGAACACTTTGGAATTTGTAGGGCTGGTTAACTATTTCGGCCAATGCCACGCAATTCAGCGGGTTCAATCGACTTCCTGACCATCTTATCCCAGTGGATCTTGAATAAATGCCCATTGAGACATTGCCGTCTTTCGCGAAGTAGACACCTGATATGGAACATATGAGACTAGAAGCAACGGTTTCATAGTAGACGCCAATACCATTTCCGTGTGCGCGTCCGTTTGCAATCTTCTTGTACCACAGCCCGTGACGAATGATCTGCAAGATAGAGATTAGCTACGGCTCACGCATTGATTGATGTCAATGTTCTCTCTACCGAATGCCAATTTTCCATTCTGGATCCGTGAAAAGCCTTGTATTAATTACACCAAATTAGATTTATCGTCAGATATCAAACGCAAAGGAACTTACATATAACGAAGGATATTCGTGGACATTGGGGTCTTCTAATCGCGCTACATCTTGAGCGTGCTTGAATCTGGCTTCAGCATCAGGAGCACCAACACTGAATCTGAATTGTTTCCAATGGTACACATCGTGCTCTAGGAGTAACAGAAATCAACGTCTCTGTATGTACGGCCATCGGTGGTAGCGAACCAATGTTTCGGACTCGGTCTTCGTTCGTTGTTAACTCCTCCAAATGAGCAGTACACGACGCAATACACCTAGCAGCATATCTTTCAGGCAACCAAAATGGAGCCGTAAGGTAGAGGGCGTTACCATCGTAAGATGAGCCAAGCAGCAGGAATGGTCGTTTGGTTGATATCTTGCAATCGAGGTCTCGTCATCCCCGTTTGATTCTTCCTCATGAGATGCTTTCTCATGTCGGAGACCTTTTCACAGTGACGTGAGGTTAAGACAATGGTACGAACACTATAACAGCCACTAACGGGCGGTATTGTGGCAATCAGATTAACCATCACTCTACACATCTAGGTATATCCGAAGGAGTCAAACTTCAGTAATGAGGCATGGAGATACTGGTGTCACATACGTCATTTGTCTCGAGGGTATCAAACTCCACGAACGGTCCATCTTTGTCATTGGGGGAGGGAACCATCAATCCCATTCCTACAGGGAATGGTCCTTCATGGCACCGCGAAGCAGCAGCGATGTACGCTAAGGAAATCAAGAGATCCACAGTCGTCGGCCTTGTGCAGATCTCGTACTACCATTTCGATGGGATCAAGTCGTGTTGGGATCGGCATGGATCAGAGACTGACCTCGAGCGAAGGTCCGCGGTTCAGGTTGTAATATTGGTAAGTGCAGAGCCTGTCGGCGCAAACGTAGGGTTTCAAGGTGTTGTAGTCCACCGGTAGCTTATTGAAGCAAATCAAGCAATGTCTTGCGCATAGCTGGTGTAAAGTCAGGTCTGATCAAACCCCACAAGCCATGGACACTAGTACGCACTGTAAGTCGGCGAAGGAGGTAAGAGAATGCGAGGAGGGGTAGATTTAAATGGTCCTTTGTCATGCGTTCAAGGAGATAATCCGCAGGTAAAGAATAACTCTCGTGGAGTTTTCTTTCCTCTTGATCCGCATCGCCAACCATCTAAGCAACATCAGTTTCGATCCAGGACACAATGAAATCACTGACATTTTGCATGGATTCGTAGAGATCCTCGGGTCTCTTCTGTCGCCTTACAGATTCCGCCAGCAAAAGCTCCGCCCCAGCCCATCCGATTCCGTACTTCAATCTCAACTGAACTGCCGCAAGCAACCTATCCTGCATCAAAGGTTCCAACGAAGTGCTCAAGCTGAAATGAAACCTCGAAGGATGTTCATCATCAACCTCCTCGTCTTCATTGTCAGTTGTCCGAGGACCAAGATCATCGTCATCAGAGTAGGAGGCAAAAGAGTGAAAATTAGGAGGTGGAGGTGGTGGAGCGTTTGCCTCCCTCAAATTGAACGTCCGAGAAAGATCGGAGACATAGTCTTTGCTTGGTTTGTACCTCGGGGTCAACCCCACTCGAAATTGTAGCTTATTAGCCCCGTCGATGAGAGTACCGTCGCGACGTAAGACCGGGTACATCCTGTGTATTCCTGATATCAGGAGCGTGAAGTAATGAGTCTTTGAGAGAAGCCGTGCGTCCCAGGCCATCAATGCGCTCGCTGGGATGGTATCGGCGAGATTGATAACAGGGGTCGACACGGAGATGACCATGTCTGCAGGAGCGATGTTGATGATACCTGGGCGGTATCCGACTGCGGCGGTCTCATTGAAATCCCTGCAGGGCCTAATTGAGTACCAACGATAGAGACAAGCACCTGAAGATGACTCACTGCTGAAGGAATTTGGTGTGTATCTTGCCATCTCTATTCAAAAACGCTAACGCGATATCAGCTTCAAAGTATGCATCATAGTCCATGTATTCGTCTTCACTGTCATTCGTATCTTCATCGTCGCTGACCACTTCTTCCGTGATAAGTTTCGCTCTCTTCGATGTCAGTCTTCGGCTCGCAGAATGTAAAATGGTGAAGAGAATCTCATCGATTGTCGCTGGTCCTGTTTCTGCGACGTCTTCTGTAATCTCAGCTACGAAAGGAGGCACATCGGACGTATCGTCCCCAACGAAGCAAAGGAATGTGTGATTCCGTGGGTATTCAGTCGTGTCTGGATGAGAGAGGCCCACAAGTCACCATCGTGTTTTGGTATTTAATAACGATGCAAAGAGAAAAGTACCACAACGACGTACCAGAGACATACAGAGTGAGGGTAAACAAAGGATCACCAACAGAGTCCACCAATTGAAGGGAGATAGACCCTTCATCATCCCCTTTACTCATACCTAAAGTCAACATTGAAGTAAGGACTGGAAGGAATTCAGCGTTGGACGGGAATACTTTGGATCTTGACACCTCGAGCTTCGTATTCATTTGTGGCCGCCTTTGCAGATTCAAAATCTGCAAGGAACCTACGTCTTCCTTTCAAAGGTGTACTCATCCAAGAGAGCTTGAAAGTGCCAGTGATTGGCTCGTATCTTAGAGTGGTGTGGATAAGGTGTAAGGGTACAGGCCTGCTACCGAATCGATAACAGAACCCTAGTACACCAACAGCGCCTTCGCAGACAGGCTGCGATGTATGGACACGGGTTCGACGACGCCCGCAGGCGAGCTTCCTGATCTTACTGATGGGTCGTCGGATGTGAGTTGCTAGAGTGAAGTGAATACCAAAACCAGGAGGTGTGGCGAGTGTGGAGCTGAGAACATGTACGGCGGATTTTTTTGTATTGTCTTGAAATCAATAGGTTTTCATTGAGAATGAACGTTGGCTTGAAGATTGCCAGAGTCAAAGGAACCTCGGGCTGTTTTGCGGCACCGGCCAAACCGGCGCCCATTTCCAAACATAAACGCGATCACGTGATTGATTTTGATGACTTACGTACGCGTTGCACCCTGTTATGCTCGACAAAACCAGTGTCACGCTACCAATAGGAAGTTCTGTCCTGTAATGAAGGTGATTCCTTGTTGAACTTAACATTGTGGGCTCGCTACCACAAGCACCGCCTTTCCATCGGTGAGCTTTTCCGTACCACTCTTCGCACACTGTGAAAAGTTGATCTCAGATATTCCAGGGCAGCGCTGTGGTCACGGCAAAAACATCATCTGGTTTCCGAAGGCATAGAGTTATTTTGAGCTCTTACGTGAATGAATTCTCAGACCTCGACAAGGGTGTGGCGTCGAAGTATTCACCCCCATGGCACCTCTCCCCTATCTGTCCTTCATTCTGGTATAAGATAGTTCCTATTTTCTGACTCGGGAAGACACCAACGTTTGAGGGGGTCGTACACCGTTACGTGTGTTGTTCACATACTCTCATTTTTTCTATGGATAGAGTATATCAAGGCTCCTTAAAGCCGATAATATGGGGAGGGACTCTTGCAACGTTCTTTCCACACGCCCTTTCTTCTCCATCCTAATTATGTCCTCTACCCCATTAATCGTACTGCTGGGTCCCATAGCATTCGTTTTGATCATCCGATGGCTCAAAGCTAGGAGGCACAGTGTGTGTTTGTCTTTATTCGACGTCTATCGTAGCGTCCGCCGTGTTGATATCTCTGCCCTGACAGTACCCAAATATTCCAGCGATCGGTCCTTCAGGACCTCTGCTCTCATATCTTGGCGCAATAAAATTCCTCTTCAGAGGCCAAGAGATGATCCAAGAGGGATATACTAAGGTATGTCTCAGAGAAAGTCAAGGAATCGCATTATTCGCATCATGAATAAATCATTCTTTGTAACAGTACAAGGGTTCGATGTTCAAGATCCCTCAAATCTTCTACTGGCATGTCATTGTCGCGTCTCCCAGACTCATTGAAGACATCCGAAAAGCGAGAGACGATGAGCTGAGCTTGGACGAGATGACCAGACAGGTAGTGACATTTTTGATCGTTGAATGGCTCTTGTGCGATATTCGTCCCTCCAGACCTTCCAAACAGATTACACAATCGGGCCAGAAGTCTTCAATAACCCATATCACGTCCCGTTGATTCGCACGAACTTAACCAGGAATATAAACGCACTTCTACCTGAGATTAGGGAGGAGGTTTGTGCCGCTTTCGAGAGGTTTATCCCTCCTACGGATGGTAAGTTCCGTCCTACACAGTACTTATGTGAACTATTCAAGACCCTTCCACCAGATTGGGTGTCCATCAGCGTGTATGCTGCCATCCTCAAGGTTGTCTCTCAGGCCAGCAACAGGGTCATTGTTGGGCTGCCGCTCTGTAAGTTTGCTCTCTCGCCTTTGAACGATATTCACCACTGTCGGAGTAGGCAAACATCCCGAGTTAATTGATCTGAATATCCGGTTCACTGTGGATCTTTTTCAATCGGGGATGGCCCTGAGTTTCGTTCCATCGTTCCTTAGATCGTACGTTGCTCTCGATCCCAATTTGTCTCACACCGTCGACTTATCATTATGTGAACAGAATCGTTACTCGGTACTTCACAAACGTATCGACTGATATCGCTCGCGCAGTTCGACTGTTGGAACCAATCATCGAGGAGAGATATCATCAATTGGAGCAACTTGGTCCCGATTGGGAAGGAAAACCGGTGACATTTCTCTCGGTCCAGTTGTATCTTACACCGACTCTAAGAGGACATCTATCATGCAGAACGACTTTCTGATGTGGTTGATGGAGGAAGCTACCGGACACGAGAGGGAGCCTGACCCTTTGACGCGCAGAGTATTGGGCACCAATGTCGCGGCTATTCATACGACATCTATGGTGTGTGAGGGCTTTGCTCCAACTCACCGTATCTGAATATGTTCTCAGATCTTTGGATTTGCTCTGTATGAGCTGGCCGCCAATCCCGAGTATATAATACCCTTGCGGGAAGAAGTTGAACGCGTCGTGGAAAAGGAAGGTTGGACCAAAATCGTGATGCAGAAGATGCGAAAGGTCGACAGCTTTCTTCGTGAGACTCTAAGGTTCTATGGGACAGCAAAAAGTGAGAAGATTCCTTTTCTCGACGTTGACTTTGAGTATTGAATCTTTCGATTTTGGTTTTGCCTTTCTTATGTGCGGCATAGCCTCGATCAATAGGATGGCGACAAAGGATTTCAGATTCTCAGACGGCACACTAATTCCAAAAGGCGGGTATCTCTCTGCCACGACCGATGGGATCCACCATGATGAAGAGTTTTTCCCCAATGCCGATGTTTTCGATCCGTGGAGGTTTGCCAACATTCGAGAGGAGGATACGGAGTCTCTAAAGCACCAAATGGTTTACCTCGGTCGCGAATATCTGGCCTTTGGCCATGGGAAGCACGCCTGGTATGTAGCCTTCAGATATGCTGCGACCTCAACGAAGAGGATGCTGAAATGTTCTACAGTCCTGGTAGATTCTTCGCGGCCAATGAACTCAAAGGAATGCTCGCCCATGTCGTGTTGACGTATGATGTTAAGATGGAGCAGGAAGGCGTCCTACCTCGCCCCATGAATTTCGGGTTTCTCTGGGGTCCGAATCGTAGTGCAAAAGTCATGTTTCGACGAAGGAAGTAGTTTGTCCATTGGCGTGAGAGCTGTCATCGGCATCAACGCGATGATTGTGCATTTCTTTTGCCCGCGTTTTTGATGTACTTCTTCCCCAACCTCGAAACCTTCCAATGATATAGATTCGATTGGTTTCTGCTACACGATACATCGAAATAACGAGTGAATAATTGTACATCTTCTTCGATTTCTTCAACAAAGACAAAATTCCTTCTACTCAAACATAATTTGCACAAACCCATTCTGTGATCCTGTAGATTGCGTCTGACATTGCTTGGGTCGACAAGGGTTGATCTACAGGAGGACAATGCATGGAGAGGATGGGTGTGGTAGGTGCGGCTGGTAACGCTTCGTCATCACTGCCATCTGTCTGCTCACTTCCACGCTTGGCTTCGGCTAGAGAACAATAATAGATGAAGTCACACAGGTAGTGACCTGCATCCATAGATGGGTAGATATACTACATGACGAGAAGTGTCAAACATGTAATAGTGATGTATCAAGATGAGAACTCGTACCTCGATTCCGACTGCCTTAAGATGACGTATAAGTCGAGGTACGTCTACGTCTGTGTACAATTCATCGGCAAAGGTCTCGTAGTTTTCCCCAAAGCCGCGGGCTGGTTGAACCTCTACTGGTTGATTCGGATTTGTAACTCCCATATCGCCGTAGATCGCTGGTGTCAGACTCCTTCCCAACAAACTCAACAGGATCCTTTCATTCTCTAGCCGTTCAGCCTCTGAATCGGCACTTTCCTTGGGGGGTTGGACTGCTGGAGCGTATTGGCCCTCGGCATCCGTCATACGATAATTCAGCTTATGACCCAACCTCTCCAAGCGTAGATTACCTCTTCCTGCGACCCCGACGTGAAAGATGAAATCGTAGCCATCGGGAGGTGGTGGGACTGGTACGATTGTGGGATCGTCCGTGTGAGGCAAGATCGGTGGGGATGCATGAAGATCGGGGACCACGGAAAGCACTGCTTCGTATGTCATTGGAATCTGAACTGCTGTGATGTGTACTTGGCGTGGTTCCAGTGGGACCTCTGGCTCAGATACAGCCATTGGCTCCGGCTCTGGAGGGGGTG
>JANAWD010000738.1:0-18884 GCA_027627245.1 Meripilus lineatus | reverse complement strand
CCAGACCACCAACAACAACCCCAGTACCAGCAGCAGTACCCACAGCAGCAACACTACGACTACGACGGTCAGATGGCAATGAACGATCCACCCACTCCCCCAGATCAAGACCCAGACGACTTCTACGCCCCCTCTCAATCAAACTTTCACGATCAATTCCCTCCCTCCCATTCCGTCGCCTCACAGTCAATACGTGCCCCATCTCCTCCCCCAGGCCCCATTCTCGACCATTCACATCTTCGTCCAGGCAACCAAGCCGCCCTTCTCTCCCATGAACGCACTCTCGAACTATACCGCGCAAACGCAAAGAAGACTCAAGACCCCGATATCCAATTCGAGTTTGCCGTATTCATGATCGACGCTTCAAAGACAATGCCTATCCCCCAAATGACCCCAGGAAACGTCATGGAGGTTGAAAAGGCCGTCGCAAAGCGTGAAGATCTCGTCAGAGAGGGTACTGCCCTACTAAAGCGAAACGCAGATCGCGGTCATATGCCCTCGCAATATTTCCTCGCAGACTGCTACGCAAACGGCATCGGAACCACAAAGAACAGACAAGATTTCGATAGGGCTTTTCCATTGTTCGTCCTTGCGGCCAAACACGGTCATCCAGACGCTTCCTATCGTGCTGGGACTTGTTGCGAGAACGGTTGGGGTTGTCGACGTGAATCCGCCAAGGCCCTTCAATTCTTCAAAAAAGCGGCGGCTGCGTTACATCCTGGTGCGATGTACCGTCTTGGGATCGCCGAACTCAATGGAGAACTGAGTCTGAATAAGAACGCGAAGGAGGGCGTAAAGTGGTTAAAGAGGTCTGCGGAACATGCGACGGCAGAGTTTCCGCATGCTCTACATGAGCTTGCCCTCTTGCACGAACGAGGCATTGATAATGTCCTCTTTGTCGATTATGAGTATGCTGCGGAACTACTAGCTCAAGCCGCGGAGCTTGGCTATGCTCCAAGTGCCTACCGTCTGGGAGAGTGTTACGAATATGGCAAGATGGGCTGCCCCCAGGACCCCGCTCTATCCATTCACTACTATGTCAGTCCATCTTAATCTCACACCACTGTTTTGCTCACATATTTCTCTCCATCTCAATTTTCAGAACATTGCCGCTCAACAGAACCATCGAGATGCCTGTTTTGCACTAACCGCGTGGTATCTCGTTGGTTCTCCAGGCGTACTTCCCCAATCCGACACAGAAGCCTACCTCTGGGCGAGGAAAGCCGCCGAAGCAGGCTTGGTCAAAGCCATGTACGCAGTCGGATATTTCCTCGAAGTAGGCATCGGCACCCCACCCAACATGCAAGAGTGCGTCCCTGATTTTCCCATCTGTATTACCCTTCTCATTCGGTTAGCAAACCTCACTGACGTGTGCTGTGTTTTCTGTTGTGTCATTTCGTGGTTCTTGTGAAATTGTAGGGCACAAACGTATTACAAACGGGCTGCGGAAATGGGGGACCGGAGGGCAGCACAGCGGTTAAAGGGTCCTATGAGCAGCCCAGTCGTTGCGCCTGGTGGTCCAGGGTCCGTGATCAGCAGAGATCAGAATGGGAGTTCGGAGGAGATGGGAAAGGGGGGTAAGGATAAGGATTGTATTATTATGTGATTTCTCTACTACACCTACCCTACTACTACTACAAGTAGGTTGTTGGGTGGATCGTCGTGTCAAGGGTGTAGTTGTGATCGTCATGGTGGTGAATTCCCTTCACTTTCATCCTCACCTCACCTCTTTACTCCCTTACCGCGTCACGGTCTACCTCTACCCACCTACCCACCCGCCTGCCCTTTCTCGCACCCCACACGTTCCTTCTCGTTTCGTCGACCCTTTATTACCTCTTTTTCTTGATTCACAATCACATCTTCGTTCCCAATCTCTCGATCCCATCTCTCGGATTCACATACGTCTCGACTTGACTCTCCCTTCATTCCGATGACCGGTGACCCCCCGTTCGTTCGTACACATAACGTACATACATACAAAGGACTCCACGCCCTGCCTACCTACCTACCTACTAGATCTTCCCATCCCATCCCAGCTAGGACGTCTCGTTTCCCCAACCCACCGACTCACGCTTCGAATCCAATATTCACGCACATTTTTTTTATCGTTTCTTTACATCTCGATTAATACCACAAATCTTTACCTTCTTTGGCAGTCTTTCGAATTCTCTTTTCGGGTTTTCTCTTCTATTTTGTCTATTACTACTCTCTTTTCTACTTTGACTTCTACTGCTGCGATGCAGAAAAGACAGTTGAACGGACAATGCAAACTATATTGCGAGAAAGTGTCAACGCATTTTTTTTTACGGTTATGAAGATAAACTTGACATACACGTACTGAGATATTCGATCCCGCGGGGTTTCGGGATACTTTTTTGTCGACTTCGTATATGTACACACATTCTTTTGTCCCTTTTCTCTCTGATTTTCTTGTTTATTGACTAAGTTCCAAGAGACTCGATTCGTAAATAGTACAGAGAATATATCATAAAGCCTGAATACATTCATACACCCAGATCTGACAACACACCACCCCCATTTAAAACAGAGCAAAACCAAAACGAGATAAAATAGGTATAGTCAAATATGAATCCAAAACAATCAAATCGATACATAATATCCCCCATGGAAGCACCCAAACCCAAAATTCCTAAACTGACAACCCTCTATCCCTCCCAAAAATCGTATTCGCAACATCATACCTCAACACCTCCTCTTCCTTCCTCCTCATCATCCGCTGCACCTCCGTCCTACAATCGCTTCTATCCTTCTGCGCCTGACCACCCACAGTTTCGAGTTTACGTGCGTAGTCGTAGCGTTTGAGGAGGTTTTGCCAGACGTGGACTGTGAGGAAGGGGCGGTCGGATCGGGGGAGGTGGTCGTAGGGGAATTCGAGGATGCGAGTGGGGTGGGATGGGTTGAGTGGGGAGGGGAGGGAGGGCCAGGTGGTGGAGATGGCGGTCCACCAGCCGGGGAGAAGGGATTGAGGTTGGGGCTAGTGTGAGAGTTATAGTGTGGTTAGTATCTTACCGGTGTCAGGGAGTAGCATGACGTACAGTGGTTGTTCTCGGTTGGTAGATTACGATCTCACCCTTCTGGAGCATAAATCTACCACACGAAAAAAAACAATACGAGGTCCAGTCAGTCGTATGCTATGGAGCTCAGGAAAGACGTACTGCAATACGAGCCAACCAGTCGTATCATTCCAATCCTGACAAAGCACCAAGATTCTCTTCGGCACCACTCCACTCCTCTGCCCAATCCCATGCCATAAATACTCCAAAATCATCCTCGCCTTCTCTCCATTCCCCATAACAATAGACTGTCTCATCTCCTTCGCCAAATGTGGAGGAACATAAAGCGTACTAGCCCCTACCGCACCACCCGTCAGTCTTTGTTGATACCGCTTATACGTCTGCATCGTCCATATCGTCAATGCAATCTCGTCGGGGGATAATGGAAATTGGAGACTGTGAGATGCGAGTGTTAGTTTGGAGAGGGGCCAGTTGTCGACCCAGCTGAGGAGGAGTTGGAAGATATCGAGGTAAGGATCGATGCTGGATTTACGCGCTGAATTAAACCAATCACTTTCACCCGATATCGACCTCGTATGTCGTTCGAATGTTAGTGAAAGATCAGTCATGGAAAATATCTCTTCATAACGTCGTTTCGAATCCGCATGGCGTTGCTCAGTTTCGGGACTCGGAGCCTGAACACGATTCGAAGTTGGCGATGTTATTACAGTTGAAAAGGTTTTAATGCATATGCTTATGATGCATAAATCTCCTGATGCATGGGATATCGGCCTCCCCCAACTCGGGAGGCGGTGAAGCGCCCAAAATTATGCATAATGCATGTTGCATGAGGTTGTCATGGGTATATGCATTCCAGCGGCCAGTGGGGGGACAATAGATCTCTCACAAAATTGCATAGCAAACATCATTGAGTACAATAAAAGCTTGGAGAATGAAAGAAAATTGGACAGAATAAATATTGGGATGCATTGCGGACATTCTGAGCTAACTCTCTGTTTATTTTTACTATCCTCACTCTTCTGCTGTGAAGACAAGAAGCGAATAGTCCGGGACCGTCGGCCAGGACCTTCTGTCGAACACTCCAAACAACTCTCTGAGGGGGCTCCAAAACAAGCAAAGCGAGAAAACCTCACGCTTCAAACTTGAAATTGACTCGACGTTCTTATAAACATCCATCCACAAGGCGAAGTTGTAGTTCGTTCCATCACCCGCCTCAAGTCCCCATCGATATTCATGCAATTCAACATTGAAAATTTAAGATGCCGTCAGATACTGGTTAAATCTTGAGGATACACCAACGCCAACTGCTTTAAATCGCAAGAGGGTAACGTGGCCAGATGTGACCAAGCAACCATATATAGAAATGTTCTTCATTATGTAATACAAGCGCTCAAACCCGTTGTGCATAATGTCGCAACGCATCGGTTTTGGGGGTCTCCCATCAGTATGCATTAATACCTTTTCAACTGTATGGGAATACTTTGTGGCTCTTCGGATAGAGGAGCCTGGAATTTCCAGCTTGATAATTCTGCGACCAGTTCGATGGCTTTGGGTCGGGAGAGCGGGTCTGGGACCCAGGCCCGCTCCATTAACTTCCACATCCTCTCTTCGAGGAAGGGACATTCGTCCAAGGGTGGACACACGGGTCTTTCCTTTCTATCTACTACGATCTCCACAATGCGTTCGTCCGAGATTTGAGAGAACGGGGGTTCGCCGGTGAATATCTATCGATGCACGGCTGAGTATTGGTGCGGGTCTCCGGTCATAATTCGTGCTGAGATCTCCCACCTCAAAAGCAGTCATAGCAAAAGCATATATATCAATACTCCTGCTACTGCTACTATGTTGAATTTGTTCTGGAGCCATGTATCTGATTGTTCCCATTTGCATGATCGAAGCTCTTTTGTTCGTAGGTTGTACGACTGTTGTGAGATGTTGTTTGAGTTTTGAGAGACCAAAATCGGAAATACAAGCTTTTCCCTCATGGTCAATGAGGATATTGGACTGGGTGAGTCGTGAATGGAATGATTCCCCAACAGTTCGAGTCAAGAGACTTAACTCACGGGCTTCAGGTCGCGATGAACCACGCGGATGTCGTCCTGATGGAGGTACGCTAGCCCCGTTGCGGTATCAAGTAGCTGAGGTAGTCGTCAGGTTGAAGGTGAAAGAATCGTACAAACTCGGCCATTGTCAGACGTACAATTTGTGTTCTATCCGCGCGAGGATTTCTCCGGAGAAATTCTGTCGCGTCGCCGTACTCCATCAAAGCGCTGACGAGAAACGGTTGAGTAGGAAAAGGGTTTGCACCAAAGAACTGCAGGATATTAGGATGCTTCAGCCGTTTCCACACGTCTACTTCACTGAGCATCATCTACGACCCTTGAGTAAGCCCAACAACATGTGTGCCGAAAGGCGTAGAGCATACATTCATCGGGACAGTATCATTGAGCACCTTGACGGCAACCATATTGCCTTTCCAAAAGCCTTTATACACCTTACCAAATCCTCCTGTCCCGAGTTCTTCGCGGGTTATAATTATATCGAAAGACGTGATGACCGGGACGTTTGGTGATATTCGATTGGGTCCTGAACGTCGCTGGAGCGCTAGAACGCTCTTCTCCAAGTATATGCGTCTCACGTCCGTCGTTGAATTGGTGGTCTCAGCTCGTAGATGCTACATGAACACCACCGATGACATGAACAGCGAGAAGGAGGGGGAAACAAGGTGCCTACATATTGGCAGCTTACGAGCGCCTCTTGAAGAGCAATTTCTGGAACTTCTAGAGACTATGGGTACGATAATAAATCTTCGAGAAGACTGGGATATATGAGTAAAATACCTCGATGATGTCTCCGTTGCCTTGTTGAATCGGTTCTAGCGCTTTGCGCGCTCGATTGGACTGAGCCAGAAGTAGGGACTGGACATCTTTCTGTGCTTGTACGATATCGATGAAACTTCCGAGCTGTACAACACAGAGTTATGTACGTGTTTTCGAAGAGATGAGTAAGAGGTCACAGGAGAAATAGTGAAGAGATGACATTACTTGTAAGATTTGGAAGGCATGATTGATATCGGCGTATGCTTTCGATATGCGATCGGAGATTGGGATGGACCAGAGGAAGCGTTTGAGATACGACTGGTTTTGCAACTCTTGAAGCATTACAGTGATATCTGACAGAGCACTAGAGTGTGCATTTGCCACGGGTTAGTTCAGATGCCAATGGACCGAAGCGGACGACACCTACGTTGTGAGTGGCTCAATGAGCTCCAAGAGATTCTGAGGTATGGTTTGAGAGGCACCACATCTTTCATCGAGTGCTCTGTGGAGATTGGTCGCGTGACTGCTTAGTCTCTTGATTTCTTCCTTGTTGTCCCTTTCTTGCTGAGCGAGGGTCCAAAGAAGTTTTGCAGTGGAAGAAAGGACTGTGAGTGCTTGACTACATCCGAAATCCATTCCGTCCTTGAAGGTAAAGTTGATTTTCAATGGGTCTTGTGGCATTATAGACAGGGAGACTCGTACAGGAGGAGTGAACGCTTCCGGGAACTTGTTGAGCAAGGAAGACTGAGGATCTTGTCTTGGCGAGAGAAGGCTCGCAATTCCACCAAAAATCGGGCGGCTTGTGCTCCTCGTTAATTAAAAGGAAATACGACCCTAGAAATCCTAACAAACCACAGCCTTTCCCATACGACGCCTGCTTCGGCGAGCCGGGAGATACAAAGCTGGTTGTATCTGCCACCGCCTGTGCATGGGCGCAGTGAGCTCGTCCGAGGACCAGAGTATTCCCTTTTCGGGGGGCATCCCTGGCATTCGAACGTGTGTTAGGACAAGAACGTTCGTCGTCGGGATAGGCCAGAGAGATAGATGCATCTCGAGGCACTGATCTCACCATCCATCACCGAGTTCTTCGTGGGCACCAACGCCGGCCTGAGACAAGCCTTCGAGCTCGCGGAGGGCATAGAAACATTCTCAGTGCAATGACCACAATCCAGACATATACTGTAGATCAAATTTAAGTCTTCGAACATGGCAAGCCGATTCTGGTATGAGACGTCGAAAGTAGGAAACTTCTGCACCACGACTGTGTAGCGAGAATCAAGTTGTTCCGGTGCCACGCGGCGTTGGTCTGATCCGGCATGATTCGATCCTGATTGGCTCTCGGCCTCGGAATGTGATGAGTCTCTCATAGAGGTCAGTATATGCTGTCAAGCGAAGCCGCTCAAAGTCTCGTCGCCTTCTGTGATGAAGGCCAAGAGCGTCATGTATTAATTATAGATTCCTTGGGGCAACTCGTCAAGGACGCCGATTTGATACGAGCCAACTTCTGTTGAACAGAATGTGTAGACCAAATAGATGCAGAAATGCAAAACCCGTCGCGGCAGGAGACGGTGTTAACCCTGTTAAAAACACACAAATACAATTTATTGATTGCTTCTTCCTACGTATCACTTGGAATTCGTGCACTACGCTCATGCTGAACGCAAGATGAGATGGACTCCGCTGTCCGTGCTAACGATGTCGCTGATCTGTCCAACTTCCAAGCTGTATGTTGCATCTTCGAAGGGTTTCTGCATTTGTCCCTTAAAACCAAGATCTATGAGGTATGAAACAGAGGCAGATTCGAAGGAGAGCCTACTTTTCCAAAGAACCCGAGGTCACCTCCACTTGAATGGGAGGAACAGTCGGAATGCTTAGAAGCCAACTGAGCGAATTTTTCAGCAGAACCACCGATTTCGCTCTGGTAGCCTTTCAAGATCTCAATGGCTTCCTCCTTTGAGCGAGTTATGTTTTCCTAGCGTGGCGTTTCGTGAAGAGACACGGAGAGCACGCATACATGGGAAGCTCACCTCCTTCCAGCTGCTCGGCCTACGGCTACCACTATGCTTGACCAGGAGGTGGCTTGCGCGAACCTGGTTAGGCTTGGCACCTCCCTTACTAAGGTACTCGGCGGCACCGGGAAGAGCATCAATCTCCTCCTGCGAAAGCTCGGAAGGGGGGTCCCACACAGATTGTCTAGTCTCCGGGTTGTAGAAATAAGGGACACCCTTGGAATTGGAGAGTCGAACTTCCCAGCCACTCTATAGTTTTTCAATCCTACCGTGATTTCAAGTATAGAATGTCTGCTGTACGCACCATTGTATTTTTGAGCTTGAGTTTACACTGAGTACTGAAGACTTGATATTGGGCGAACGAGATGAGATCGACGACGCGATGCAAGTGGTTGGTGGTAATCTGGAAGCGCTCGTTGCCTGGAGAGGAAAGAGTATTAGATAAGATAATCAGCTGTTCCGATCTGGCCCCGCCGATCATCCATCTTCGGCAATTCGCGATTTATTGACTTTGACATCCACTCAGGTGGGTTCTGGTTTATTGCTCCCATGTTGGCTAAGTTTGCAAGCAATCTGAATGTTTCCTGACACGACATACAGAAGAGCACTGCATGGTGCAAGAACAAGAGCTAAAATACATTACGGGTCAAGGTTTACTCTGCAACAGTGAGAGACCGGAAGCCCGAGTTGGATGGTTCTGTTGGCCATTCATGGGGTAGAGTTCTTCGCTGCTTCTATGAGCATTTCACGTTGACTCAAATCATCACATAGACCTCTGGCGCTTTCGTCGCTACAACAGCGGAATTCCATTCAGAAACTCCTTCATTCACGGGGTGCGCCAAGCGTAAGTTCATCAGGTAAGTTTGCTGGGCACCCCGGTGGGGCTAGAGGCGTATCAGAGCGTTGAAATCTGAATTCTCTGTCAGAGACCTCTATTATTCAACGCCCTACAACAAGGTTGGTTCTCATGGAGCAAGATCCATGAGAAGACATGCATCGATTTGTGGTCAATGCACCCCGCCCAGTGATCAGTTGACACGATTGTGTGTCTTCCACAAGTCCGATAAGCCTCGCTGTACATCATGAAGACAACATTGGAACGGCTATACAGAATAACTCAGCGGTTCAAGAATAAAATGCCTCCTTGTCAATGGGTTGGTACTTGCTTGACTATCCCCCTCGTTCTGCGAAGACTGTCATGGCTTTTGGAATCTTAGGTGAGTCTAACCCAGACCTCCTTGCTTCTGGTAATGGAATGTAATACCATTCGTTGCGTTTTATCCAGAGGACGATCACCTTTCCGAAGTACCCGGAACAGGAATTCTTTCTGACCATGGTGTTGTACATGGGAACGAAATTGCTATCAACGAAGCTGCGAATCTGAAGAGAGGGACTGGACGGCATGCCCATATTGTGCTCATGCCGCAACCTTCTGATGACCCCCGAGACCCGTGCGTACTATCATGATCTTACTGCCGATGAGTTCGGTATTCTTACTGCTCGGTCTTTAGGCTCAATTGGCCAACCTGGAAGAAAGAGGGCTGTTTTTGGACGTTGTAAGTCAAGGATCTCGAACACGGAAAGTTTGCTGGTCGAGTCTGCTTACCTGTTTGTTTCGTAGAGCTTTTGTCGCCAGTCTCGATGGTGCACTCTCCCCTCTCGTCAGCGCTGGTTATGTCGTACTAGCTCAACAGTTCGACATATCTGTGGACGATGTCACGTCGACGTTTGGAACTATTCTACTGGGTCTCGCTACCTTCATGTAGGCGATTGGCTTTTCCCCTCATGAATCCCATCTTCATACATTCGAAGGTTGTTTCAAGGTGCCCTTGCAGAGAAATGGGGACATCGAATTGTCTACCTTGGCTCGGTATTTCTGGTATGTTCTCCTACTTCTGTTCCGTACCACACACCCTCATAACCCTTGCGTAGATGTTCATTTCTTGTATCTGGTGCGCCGCAAGCCCAAGTCTTGGGTCCATCCGGGCATCTAGAGTCTTCCAAGGTTTTGGAATGTCTGCTTTCCAGAGGTTTGTTTTATCATGTCTTCAGCCTACCCGATGGAGGCTGAGCCCTCCAATAGCCTTACGGCCAACACCATCGAACAAGTATATTTGTAAGGAATCTGTTCAACGCAACATCACGTCGAGATTGCCTCCTGACGCGCTCACGTCTTCAGCATACACGAACGTGGCAATCGGTCAACGATTTGGAGCTTTTCCCTTCTTATAGGGATTACAATGTAATGTGCTGTGTATCCCCGTATTTTCTACGCGCTGATTCGTAAAACGTAGGGGTCCCCTCGTTTGCAGTTATGTGATCGAAAATCTGTCGTGGCAATGGGGATTCTGGATCGTTAGTATCCCTCTGGGAATATCAGTCCTTCTCGTATTCTTCCTTGTCCCCGAGGTGGGCTACACGTTCTTTGTCTTGATCATCGAGTGCTCTGACATTGGTCTAGACGACGTTCCATCGCTTGCCTGCAACCATCGCTGACGACAAAAGCTCCGAACAGGCTGAAAAAGCTTCAGATGCGGAGAAATCTCCCACCTCCATCGGAGAAGCGCCCGCGTATGATTCGTCCGTAACACAGCCCCAAAGACCGAGTTATCGATCCGAGCTTAAGATATGGAACGGATCCTTCAGCAAACAAAGTTTCTGGAGAATATTCTTGAGACCTATACCATTCATATTTTCACCTGTGGTACGCGGTGCCTCTACATGTTGACATTATAGCCGAAACACGTCGTTAACCAACCATATGCATGTCGCGTAGACTGTTTTTGTTTTTCTTGCACAGGGGATGCAGACCGTGTGGTTGAGTACGGGTCTCCGCTTTGGATCCAGTATTTGTCTTTTAATTATGATGATCCAGGCCTTGTTCCTCTCTGCTCCTCCACGATCTTTACCATCGAATATGGGTTTACCCCATCTCAAATCGTGAGTTCATCTTTCAAATCACTAAAGCAGTTTTTTCCATGGTATTCTCTCTCATTGTTATATAGGGCTTAACGAACCTTGGGGGACTCGTCGGTATCATCATCGGTGTTGTCATAACGGGACCACTCCTGGATTCAGGAGTCGTATGGCTCTCGAAGCGGAATCGCGGTATCTACGAACCTGAATTTAGAATCGTCTTTGTCTCTTCAATGCTATTCGGCACTTTTGGGTACGTGGGATGGGCCGGTACGTCCACTCGCAACGTTGTCTCTCCCCAACTATTCTATTATTTGCAAGTTCGCTTACTGACAACTTGAATTGAATCGAATCGTAATAGTCGGCACAAGCCATGGAATGCCGTGGATCGGAGCTGTAGCATGTATCACGTACGTTATACTTTTCGCCTCGAGTCTTACAAACAATCCTCCCCCACATCCCCTGAACACACTCCCCATTTCCATTTCCATTTCTTTCGCTAATGACAACTCAAAAAACAAAACAACTCCTACTTGCCAATAGGATGTTGAATTTTAGCATGATCGTCTCGGGTTCAGCCGCCATTACATACCTTCTCGACACACACGGACCCAACGCAGTACACTGCCTCGCGATTAGCAATTTCTCAAAGAACATGGTTCTATACGGATCAACGTACTTCGCGAACGGGATGGTGGAGAATAGAGGTGTTAAGGTGGCGCTTTTGATTTTGGGTGCTTGTCATACGTTTTGTTTCTTGGGTTCCATACCAATGTATATATTCGGGAAGCGAGTTCGGTCTTTTGTGAGTTTATTTCTTATTTTTACGAGGTTATTTGAAAGTATGCTGATTGATCGATGGCGAATAGATTGCGAGGCATCCGAATTTCTTTGTTGTCGATGATAATTAGGCCAGTAGTGTGTTGTTTGTTTTCAGCTCGAGTAGTATCTACAATGTACATTGCGATAGAATCAAATGACAAGGAGAGATTGATGATATATGGTCGTGGAGGGAATAAATAACGACCCCGATGTCGATTGAGTTGATGTGGGACGAAATATGCTGCTACTGTCCTGTAGCGTTAACATCGAAGGGCAGGCAGCCCCACTTTTCGTTATGCATGGTCCAAAAATGTTCTCTTTCTCGCTTCATCTCCTTTGCTACGGCCCGCGCACGATCCTCTGACCAGACATTCGAAACAAAATCCACGATCCGCGTGACAACTTCATTCGGGATCCTAACATCAATACTCTCATCCACCGCTTTCCGCACCCACTCTTTCTGCTGTGGAGGAACCCGCCAAGTCGTAGGTCCGAGTTTACGTTCCATCCCAGGTTCCTGCGCCGAAAGATCTGGATCGACGAGAAAAAAACTCAAAATACTCATGCGTCCTTCTTGGTCCGAGTTCTCCAAGGTGGCGGGTGTGAATCGATGTTGGTACATGTTGGGAAAACCGATGCTGAGGCCTTCTTGGAGGGGGACGTTGCCGAGGTATTGGGTGCATGGGGTTCCTGCGCGTAGACCCCAGGTACGACCAGTGCCTCCTTCGTCTCCTGGAAGGAACTTTCGAGGCGAGCAGACTGGCATTCGAAATTCGATCGAAGGGGATTTGACGTTTGACTTGGGGAAAGAGGGTAACCCGTTAGACTAGAATTTGTGGGCGGTATAGATGTTAAGTCACTGACTGAGGAAATGCAATGAACTATGCAAGCGACGATCTTTTCGTTTAGCATGCCCTCGACATGCCAGGGTGTACCTTCGTACCTCGGTAAATCCGGGCGCTTTGACACCGAAAGAAGTCGGGAATGAGTATACAAAAAAAAACGCGTAGGACTTGAAAGATCAATAAAACCCACCAGATGAATTTCCGTGACTTTGACAATGACTTCAATGTCCCTTCCTCTGAGAGACACTACATGCCTTCTGGTTTCCAAACCACCACGATAACCGACTTTAGGTATATCCGGAAGCTCCAGAGGTCGCTGTAAAGACCATGACCTCATCTCGCGTTCGTAAAGAAACCAGCCCTCCTCGTCTTCCGAATCATCTGGTGGATCGGGCTCGTCCCACTCTGTATATCTACACGACCCCGGTATTCGTTGTCTCAGAGGATTAGTACGATGAAGATCCGTCAAAACGCGTTCAAACAAGGGAACGGAAGATGCGAGTGCGTCCTCGATCGCGACGTAGAGATCCGTGAGGGAGGGGTCGACGTTATTGATGTAAGCTAACGCGCTGGTAGTGAGTTGGGAATCGGGTGGAGATACCCTGAATGGAGTTGCTATGAAGGAAAAGCGAAAGGAATGAGCATAGAGGTTTCCAAGAGGAGACATGGGAACATTTTCTACTTGAAGGTCGTGGCGGTTGTCATCCGTGAAAGCGTAGGTACGTCGGAACATGAGGGGATACATGAATGGGTCTACAGTGTCGAAGGAAGGTACGGAGGGATCTGATTTGAGGACGGATAGTCCGGTAATGAGGGATTGTCGCTGTTGGGATGAGAGCAATTCGGTCGATTCCCATATCCTATCGAAGCAGGACACCTGACTATCGTACAATCATGAGACGGAGAATGCGAGTGGATTGGAAGAAGTACATGCCACCCATTACTGTCAACTCTTAGAGATGCATAACCACTCAGCTCGGCCAGAACATATTGGATCTACGGTGAACGCGCATGTTGTTAAGATGGCTGATTTCCAGATGTGGGGTACTGTGTTACCTGCTCCCTTGAGAGTGTAGTTTCTACATCGCCAGAAGGTGATTTGACTGTCATGGTGCAGGTTTCTAGTCCATCGTCACAGACATCGTGGAGAGACATGTTGTGGTAGGTCAACCACCAGCGTTCCTTCCTACGAAGTGTCGCTGATAGCTTACACATTGCCAACTCTGTGATCTAAAATGTTATCGAAACAGATACTTTGGGTCAGAAACAATAAACGGAACCAATGAATGAAAGCTGAAAGACTAGAGCTAGGAGAAAAGGGTGGATACCAACAGTGCGGGGTCTGTCACCGACACCATAGACCCAGTGAGTCGCATCCCAGAAAGGGTGGAGATAACCAAAAGCTGTGTGAGGATGGCCGTCGTAAGGCATCTCAAGGAATGCCAACGATAGGAACTACAAGTCTGAAAGGAGTGAGAACACTTGTCGTATGATCCTGGAGTGAGTGAGAGAAACAGAGCTCATTAATCAAGCGCCCGTGGTTCTGTGGCCGGGTATAGAGGACCGCCGGACCGACCGGTGATAAAGCTAAAAGCAAGAGAGCAGGCGAGGCGAGATTAACATTTGGGTCAAGAAGAGTGGATTAACTGTAGGCTATGGTACGATAAAGACAGATGTTGACAAGTGCTACAAGGATCAGTTTCAAAAAGGGAGGAGATATCGGAAAATCCGCGTGGTGAGAAAGGCAAAAGAACAAGCGGAGAGGCGGAGTATTCGTCTGGGGAAGAGGAAGGAGAGGGTGAGATGATTAATGAAAACGATCAGTCAAAAATACCGACTGGGAGAGCGAGGGGAGATGGTCCGCGCCGCGGTAGGTATTGGACAAGAGAACCAAGGTGGAGGTCTAGGTCGATTGTCGGCTAGGTGGAAGAGACGAAGGTGAGCACGAACCGTTGGGGGACAAGAACGACGAGTGCAAGAGGGCTACGCAGGCGCATCAGAATCATTAGGAGGCGCAGAAGGCTTTGCCGTGGATGCGATATCCTTTGTAAGAGTACTCGCAGCATCTTTCGGATTTGATTCGAGAGAGTGCAGCATTCCATCGAGATGCTGGAGGATGCCATCGAGGCGAGATTCTACGCCCTCTGCGATGCCGTTTGCAGTCTCGAGCTGAGATAGGAGTTCTGCCACATCGATGTCTTCCGCGTCGGATGAGGCTGTGCTTTTTGAAAGGATGGACGCGAGAATGGAGATGTCTGTTTCGAGGGCTTGGCCGGAGCGTGGGGGCTGCTTGTCTGTGGAAGCGTTTGGGGACATGTGGGCTACGGGGGATTTATTTGCGATGTGAACGGTGTAGTGCAGGCAAAAGGCGAGAGAAGAGAATGGGTCAGTGCTGCGTTGACTGTGGATGCCTTGTTTAGACGGGCGGAGGAGAGTCCTGGGTTATGTAATTGCACTGATGGGTCGGTTCCGAGGCTTCCGAAAAAGGCAAGGGCATGTGAGAGGCGACAGTGCAGCAGCTCGCAGGCGGGAGATGTCGCCTTGGTCGTGGTGAAATAGATAGAGGAGAGTCGCAAGGATGTTTATAAGATAGCTTGTGTGTGTTTTACTGGGCACTAAACCTCTTCAGATCGTGCCGTAGAATTGTTGAGCGAGGATGCTGTTCCATACTCGGCCACCCCGCGCTTTGGCGTCGGACACAGCCTTGCACTCTGGGCTGCACTCAGGGTTACACCACCACCAGATCGACCTCCTCCAGGAGTATCCCTCCTTGCCGCCCTTGCCTCTGCCCTGCTCTCACCAACAACACAAACGCGACCACACCCATCTCTCAGCCTGGTCATCTCAGCAATCAATTGCTTCAATGAGAAAGCTCTTTGGTCAAAAGATCAAAACTCCAAAGTCCGCTTCTGCAAACGACGTATACATCGCCCCGCTAGAGGTATTCTTATCTCCTTTCCTCAAACAAATCTCCTCAACTCCCACTCATCCACATATCAGGATACCTACTATTCGCAGGCAACAGTTACACCCCATGAACGCTCCTCGTTCCCTCAGAATCACAACGTATACTCGAATCCTCCCCGCTCCTCCTCCGATGACCATTGGGATCTAGTCTCTCATGAATGTGACGTATCCCGACCCTTTCATATAACAAGCTTTCCTCTACTCACTCTACATCATCTCTCCAGCTGCTACCATCCCGTCTCCCTACGCCCAGACCCAGAGACCACCCTCGCCCTTCAATACTAACGTCTCCGTCCACTCTCTCAGATCCAATGGCTATCGCGAGCAGCAGCCTCAGCAGCTACAACAGCAGCAGCAACAACCTCAACAAACTCTTCGCAAGAAACCTCCCACCTCCTCGAATCCCACTGCTGCCGTTGGTATACTCCGAGCTCTAGATCCTCATCCAGATGTTCAACAACATCAGTATCATTTACAGCAACAACAACATAGAGAACGCTCAGACGACAATCAAACAGAGTTCTCCTTCAAAGAAGATCGTTACACATACAGTAGTAGCCCCAGTATCCCCGTCAACAAGGAGGAAAAGAAAGAGAAGAAGGGTTTTTGGGATCGTGCCAAGGAGAGGCACCAGGAGGGTGAAAAGGAGCGCCAAAAGGCAAAGGAGCGTGAACGTCGTGAGGATGATTCCCAAGCAGAGCTCACAAGGATGATAGGTACGCATCGACTCTTCTTTTCTTGAACATTACTCTTCTCATCATCATTGCCGTCAACACACAGGTTTCCTTACGGCCACTGCATCAGAGGATTGGACACTCGTCCTTGAAGTCTGTGAGCGTGCCTCCGCCACAGAGACTGGTGCAAAAGAGACTGCCAAAGCCCTTAGGCGGGAGTTCAAGTATGCCGAGCCCCCCGCTCAACTCTCTGCCGCTCGTGTAAGTACCCGATCCCCATTTTTCATCGTTGATGTGCCGAGTAACCTCTAAAACTGATCCCACTCGACGATCCACCTAGTTATGGGCTATTCTCTTACGGAATGCATCACAAACTTTCGTCGCACAGTGCGCTTCCCGCAAATTCCTTGAGACAGTAGAGGACGTCGTCAACAACTCGCGCACATCCCCTGTAGTGAGAGAAAGACTGCTTCAGGTCCTCGCTGCTGCCGCCTTTTACAATCCACCCAGTCAGTTTGCCCTTCTCCCACCTCTCTCACCCTATCTCTCATCTATCGCAACTAGGGCACAAAAATGAAAAGGATGGCTTCAGGCCTGTTTGGCGCAAGCTCAAAGACCCTTCACAACCAGACGAGGTCGGTGTCTGTCTCAATCGGGCTTTAAGCGGAACGGAGATGCATGATCGCTCACTAAACATATTCGTATACAGGGCATCCCGTTCGACACGGAGGACTCCATGTTGAACCCACCTATTCCAACTTTCGCATATCCGTCGGAAACTACACCACAAGTCCCTTCCCCCAAACCTCCCATCGCGGTGCGTATTTTCATCTCTTCCCATGGCCAATTTCTCCGAGCTCGTGCATTTGATCAAAATAGAAGGAACATTACGCTGATTTGATCACCCTTCTTCTTCTTTTTTCGTTCGTATTAGCCTCCTTCATCGAAGCAAAGATCACAGCAGCGGATCATCCCTCCTGAAGAAGACATGAGGAGACTGTTCCAGGAATGCAAAGTTGGGAAAGGGAATGCATCACTGTTGTCCGAAGCGCTTGCTTTTGCGAAACCACAAGATCTCAAGAACAAACCTGTCATCAAGGTATGATCTTTCTCTTTACTTTCTTTCTGATGGACCTCACCCTTTGTTGCAGGAGTTCTACGCCCGTTGTCGAGCCTCGCAAGAGCTCATCTATGCGCAGATTCCTTGGGCTTCTGCTGGGGCCGAGCGATCTCGTGCAGCTGCGGCTGCAGCGACTGCGACTGCAACTGCAACCCAAGAAAGCACTGTAGCCACTGGCGGAGGGGCAGCAGTTGGCAGACGGCTTCGAAAGGGTTCTCCTACCAACAAGCCTCGCCAGCTTGCGGCTACTAATCCCGATGAACCTCCTACAGCTGAGCTTACTCAGGAAGAGCAACTCCTTGCTGCGTTATTGAGTGCCAATGAGGAGTTAACCTCGGCGTTGAGGGTTTACGAGGAACTCGAGAGGTTGAAGATCGAAAAGGAAACAGAGGAGAGGAGCAAGAAAGAGACCAGGATGGGCTCTCGAGTGCGTCATCTCAGATTCCTTACTTCCGATCAGATATTAACTTTTGATTTGCAGCGGCCTCCTGTCAATGACGAATCGGACAGTTCTGCTCATCGTAGTAGCCACTTCTCGCATGCTCATGGAACTCGTTCCCATAGCCATGCGCATACACAGAGCGGAACTCCTTCCCCCCCGAGCCCATCGCCCTCACCGTCACCTGCTCCCTCATCCAACCCGACACCGAAACATCCCCCTTCTATCGTCTCAAATCACCCACATCCCCTTCCTCCTATCCCTCCATCAACCCCCACTGTGCCTGCGCAGAACTTGGCCCCGCCTCCTCATGCTCCCTTTGGGCCGCGATATCCTTCGCAGAACAATGGGTCTGTCGGTTCGGTTGGTAACATCAGTCGATCGAGGAGTCCTTCTCCCGACAAGGTTACTAGCGTTCGCGGGCACGATAATGTCACACCGCCGTTGGCTCCTGCTCAATTACAGCTACATGCCAATCATGGTAGCGTAGAGAGCTGGGAGTACTAGGGAGAAGAGTGTTGCGAGTGGTAGAACTAGAGATAGAGATAGAGGCCAGAGTAATCATGGTCATGGGCATAGCAGTGCGCTAAGTGGTTCGAAGGACTCATTTGCTGGATTGGATACAGCTAGGCCTCCGGAGATTGATGGACCTCCCAGACTTAGCGAGAAGGCTATGGGCAAGAGGAAGCAGGAGCCTGACGAACTTGACAGTAAGCGTTTTCTTTCCCTTTGTATGTTTGATGATTACTGACTGACTTTGGGATGTGACATTAGATGCCTTTGATCCCAATGATATTTTCCACGATAGGAATAATGAATCTCCTTCTGAGACGTTGGAAGACTTTGATTCTGACGAGTCGGCGCATCCTAAGGTTCAGTATGTCTATGATGCTGCTGCTGAGAGGACGAAGGAGAGGATCAGAGAGGGGATGATTGCTGCAAAGTTGGTTCCGGGCGTGCATTAACATGGACTTTTGTCTGTTCTATCTGATCATATCTCTCTGTTCTGTACAATTTTCTTTTTTTCTTTGTGTTCGCTTCTTCGTTCTCTTCGTTCCTATGTATTCAACACATCATGTACTTTTCTCCCTTCCTCCCTACACCCTCAGATTTTTCCTCCTGTTTTTCCTGATTACCGTGGCTATGGTTTACAATATTGTGCATTGAACACCCGATTCCTTGATTGCCAGTCCTCGCTTGCATACATCCTCTTTTAACAATCTGTACCCTTTTGTGTG
>JANAWD010000737.1:0-18927 GCA_027627245.1 Meripilus lineatus | reverse complement strand
AGGCATGGCGGCATGAGCAGGGAGACACGAGGAGTAGCAAGCGGGGCACGAGCATGAACAGTGGACGGCCCAGGAGCAGGACCATTACGAGCAGGAGGACGATGGAAATGTTCAGGCATTGCAGGAGAAACAAGACCAGGGGCGCTCGACTGATTGGGGACAAACCCTTCGTTCGTATCCGCATGAGGCTGAGGATCGGACCGTCTTCGTTTCCTGCTCCCCGGAACTGCAAGCTGGGCCTGGGTTTGGACATGCGCGGGACCTTGTTGAAGTACAGGAAAGAGAGGAGTTGCGGCTGTTTCCAACTGCTTTGCTAGCTCTATGAGCTTGGAAGCCATTGCTAGCAAAGCCCGCGCTCTACGATCTTGCACTTGAGCCATCCAGTTCATATACGCGGGGGACATGGGTCCACCATCCGGACTGCAACACACACAACAGGTTCATCAGTTATTGGCCACGAGTCTCATTCCGCCATAGCATAGCGGAGGGCCATCAGAGGGGATGAGGTAACTTACTGGTGTTGTAAGACATGGTCATCTACCTCCTCAGTATTCCTGAAAACGAGAAAGCAGCCCCATCTGGGGCATGGAATCAACCTGGATAACCACCGAGTAGTAGCACGAATCAGAACAGGAGGGCGGTAAGACGGATACGGGTATATCCTTACCCCTGTGTCCTTCGATTCTGGTCACGGTTCTCAGCCTGGGCAGGGACCCGCGCGTTGTTTGCTGTGGCTTTCGGAGCCATGATAATATGCAGAGGGAAGGTAATACAAGTGTGGGAGATGTGGATTGTGAAACGTGAACTGAGGACTGTGAGACGTGGGTTGTGGGTTGTGGGATGCTTTATGGGATAGACTTGGAGATTATCTGCAAGAGACACCTCAGGCTGAAGAGCTGAGAGTGAATGACCTTCGACCACCAAGATGTGGTCCTTTTAAGCACCCCCCTCAACCCGCGCCAATCCCATCACGCAAGCACAACGAAGCTCAAGGGCCACGTACCAGTTGCTTCAATTCAACCTTGATTGCTTGATTTACATCCCCATTCGTCACAAAGTTGAGACATGATTGTTTCTTCCTATAACTGGCAATTTCGTAGGGGGTCTTTAGGACTTTTCGGGGAACAACGGGCACCAAGCCACTGCCTTTGCTGATGGGAGTGAGGCAACGAGGTTTGCATGAGAACGCATGGCCCCAGGGTCGTTTGCGAGTAGAAATCGCCTTCAAAGGAAGTTGTTTGAGAGGCTCCGATCCGACTTCCGACGAGGGCCCAAGCGTTGTCTCTTATTATGCGGTTGGTTTATTAGGACAATTATGTGGATAACAATAAAGAACACTTATCAATAGACGGATAAGTTAGTATTCGCGACTCATGGCGAATTCTTATTTTTCAACACGAAAATCTGGAACACGCACCACACCGCCGAAACGAGCGCTTATAGTGACGCCTGCAAGTCGGATAGAGTGGAGTAACATGTGAAAAAAGATATTATTGGGCCAATGCAGAAAGAACAAGATGACGAATACTCACCACGAAGCGTGCCTTAAGCAAGAAAAGACTTGGTCCATGGAAAACCTAAACAACTTGGATGGGGGTGGGGCCCACGCGTCGCACTGGCAGCTCATGATCCCGAGTTACACCCGGCCCATTCACACAGATGGTACTTGCTCCAAAGCCCTGTAGACACTCAACGTGTACGGGTCATAGTATCTATCGCCTCAACGACCATCCGAAGAGCAATCCCCAATTTTGACTTGAGCGCTGAAAAGATATCTATCATCATGTATTGGTGGAAAGATTAATGCCANACGTGTTGACGATCCAACACTATGGGAGTAGGGTAAGAATAGTTTCGTGAAGAGGAAGAAATGCACGCACCATTACTGAGAAAGACTACAAATCCCGCTTCCAACTGGCTTTCAGACGTAGAGATGTTGTCCCTTGTCCAGTATATTACCTAAACGAAATGCACACAGACGGGAATATAATAGGATGTGGGGACCCGTTGAAGTAAATGGCAGAAAAGGAGAGTAGGGAGATTCAGAAACCATGAGACTGTGAAGCGTTCAACAATTCCACAAACATTCAAGGAGGACAAACAAGAAAAAATGGGGAGCAAGATCAATTATGAGCAGGCGAATGGCTTCTCGCTTCTCACCATTCTCAGCTCCATCCTCCAACTCACCGTTTCCCTCGTGATTTTCATCATCGGGATGATCCAAAACCCCTCCCCTTGCTTCGCAAAGACCAATAACGTATATCTCTGAACCATATGGATATCCCGAATCCAACCCAAGCGTTCAAATCCTCACCCATACTTGTGATATGTCCGTAGACAACCGCTGAAGGAACACAAGGGAATGAGTTAGGATGTGACACGACGGCATCCGTACACCTATTCTTGTCTTCAGAAGGATAAGAATGAAACTGAAAGTGAAAGTGAAATTGTGAATCAAACACACGTCACTGGTTCCTCTGGTCATTCGATAACCTTGCGCAGAGCGTTCTGTGATCGAAAACCTGACAAGAAACCAAACTCGTATCAATGTCGGATCCAAGTGGTGGATAAACGGAAGCGTACCTTGTAACTTTGCCTCTCTCTTCGTCACCCCTCTCATGTTCACCGGTCCTGACTCTGGGGTGTATCATGGACAAGCGTCAAGCGCATCTTCTGTATAGCTCGAAACTCGTCCTCCTTCTGCACTGATGCCTCCAATGCGCACGCGAAACCTCTTTATTTATAAGACGGGGACTATACAAGGGCTCATGATTCTGGGATACGGGCACGAGCAGGAATCAAGATGATATTCTGAGGATGCGATCGTCTTGATGCTGTTACTTCCTCGCGTCGACGGCATTTCCATGAGATGCCCTGCTTGTCCCTTCGTTATATCCCTACACTCCCAAACCAAACGGAAAACAAGGCGAGCACATGCAAAACATATAGAGAAGAGGAAGAGAGACAAGCGCACCTAGCCGACCCGGGTCAATCACTCGGATGATCCCTAAACATCCTTCAATCTTTCCTACGCTTCCCTTCACCCGACTCCGGGACGCGTCTCCAACGCTCCTCTATCCTGGCTCCAGGTATCCTCATCATAGCCTCTTGCCATCTGGCTCATCCTACCTCCTGTCATTCTCCAACCTCCGCGCAGCCTCTACTTCCAATCTCAAAAAGGTTATGCTTCGCACCTACACCCGGTTTTGAAAGAATTACTCCCACATTCAGCTCCAAGTTGTGGTCCTTAGGCATGTTCGGTATCGAAATTGGCGGTATATCGACTGGCTGAGGAGTTTTGCTTATTCGAATTTCGCGCCAGCGCCAGCGCCGATCAACGTTGAGCAAGAACTTAGAAGTTGGTCATGGTTCCCGACGCCAAAATGTCCTCTGTCTCCACCAAGTTGAGGTCATACGTAATTTAGCTTGTCTTCATTCTTGTCAATTGATAACTCACCACGATCAAGTCCAACGTCGAACGCGATCAGGGCTTCAGGCCTTCAGGCTTTGGCGACGATTTGCCCACAGCACCCGTGAAAATCAATAGTGAACACATCTTTGGTACTTATCGTCATATTGGATGGCTTTGTGAATATTGCCATCAGATTAGTGACTGATCATCAGGGCCGTACTTACTATCACAAACAATTTCACACCGATTCACTGAATCGTAAAGGAAAGAGAGTTGAAATGACGTCATCGGCGTCGTAGCCGAAACCGAACTTCCTGCAGTGCTTGTATGTGGGATGAATTATAAATGAAAACATACATCTATTCAATCAGTCTTTCCGTGGTGTAACTGTAATGTGGGCTTGTCCAACAATGGCGCAACCACAATCACATCATCGATGTACTGAATATGCGATGGAATTAAATGATAACTAGCTACAATGATAGAGCGATAAAACAGGAAGAGCATCTGGAAATATGGACAGCAAAAAGGCAGCAGATAGATCAATGAAACACGAGCAAAAACGGAAAAAGTATCTAAACATTAAGGTGATACAGTCTAGTGGATTAGAGGTGTGGTGAATATTAAGACCCGGATAATGCGACCAACGAGGGGAGAGACTCGGAGGCAGAGAGACAAAGACAGAGACAGAGACAGAGACGGAGAGATAGACATAGACACAGATACATAGAGAGATACAGAGAGCCACAGAGAGGGAGGATAGAAACAAAGCCTGAAAAACACTCCACAGGGAAGGAGCTTGAGCACCAATAGGGTAGAACGCCGGCGCTGTTCAAACCCAAATCAAGACATGAAATCAAAGAAAGAGTAGAGCAACCGTTCTGATTAGATTACAGAAATCCTCTTAAAAAAGCGTCAAGCCCTTCCTCGGCTTCGCCGGCTGGTGGATTCGTTTCATCGAAGCTGTCAAACAAGGACTGGAAGGCGCGACCCACTTCCAAGTCCCCGTTTTCTGCCTCCTGGGTATCTGGGCCCTCATCACCAGCAGGCGCGCTAGACGGGCCCGCTTGGGGACCGGTCAAGGTATGCGCAGGGTCAGCGAATTCGAATTCTTCTGGTGAGTGATAAAGAGTCGTGGGAGTAGAGGGCTCGGAATTAGGAAGCAGAGGAGGCTCCTGAACGCTCTGAGATGCCATGCTGGTCGAGCCTCGTGGATCCATGATCGTCCCCGGAGCGTGCGCAACATTTTGTTGAGGATACGGCACGTTGATAAATCGTTGTGGTGCCATCATCGGTGGTTGTTGTTGCCCGTAGCCGACAATTTGTGTCCCTTGCGCATCGTACCTGGTTTCAATGGGAACCATCCGCGCGACCTCGGTAGGTGGATACATGCCTAGGTTGTAGCGAGGTGGAGGGGGTTGAGGACGAGGAGCTGCTTCATATCCTGCGACATTGACCGCGTAACCATTGTTTCCATTCCAATGCGGGCTGGGAGCTGATTGAGATCGGTGCATAGGAACGCGAGCCAACTGAGTGGGGACTGCAGCAGGTGCAGCAGGTGCAGCAATGGCAGGATGGCCAGGAGCGTTAGAGGGTATAAGACGAGCACGATCTAGATGAGCAGGGTGAAATTGAGGAGCAGTCATGGGTGCGGCGTATTGAAGACCAGGAGGAGCACGAGCATGGGCAGAACGCGGAGCAGAGGACGACCCAGGAGTAGGATCAGCATGAGGTGAGTAGACAATGTAACGAACAGGTTGCTCAGGAGCAGTAGGAGCAGGGACTCTCGAGTGGCCGCCGATATATCTCCCATTCTCACCCATAACATGCTGGACACCAGCCCCATCTTGAGAATGCAGACGAGGTGGGATGGGCCAGCATTGCGTTCCCAAGGTAGGCGTCTGAGAGCCGTCTCTCGACGAACTTCCTGATGGCCCAGCAGCAGAGGTCTCGTACGACGTGTCCCGTTTTTGCTTCCTATTCCTTGGCTTTGAAGCTTGCGTCGTCCGTGGCTTTTTGGGACCTTGCGTCGTCTCTTGAGTTGCAGCTCGCGCCCGTTTTTTGGTAGGTCGGGTTAGTGTCTGCTCTTGAACTGCAGCTGGGGTCTGCTCATGAGTCACAACTTGTGTCTCCTCTTCAGTTACATCTTCGGTCTCCTCTTCAGCTACAACATGTGCTTGCTCTTCATTTACAGCCTCGGCCGGCTCTTCAGCTACATCTTCGGTAGGCTCTTGAGCTGCAGCTTCGGTCTGCTCTTGAACCGCAGACTGGGTCTGATTTTGTTCTTGGGTTTGCGCTAGCAATGCGAGTACCGCGGGATCTTTGTATATATCCAGAGGACAAGGATTTTCAGCCTGTTTCAAATGAAACAATACCTTCTCGAGGAATTCGATAGCTAACTGGATTTGCGTCGTTCTTCTTTCGAAGTTTTCAATCGCTTGGAACGCGAAATCGACGTCCAGCTCGCCACGTGGACTGCAAAGTACACAACCATTTCATCAGTCATCGGCCACACAAGTCCCAGTCGACCATTCATAGCAGCAGCAGAACGGAGAACCATCAACGGAGATGAGGTAACTTACTGCACTTTCTTATGGCGCTCACCCTCTTCGCTACTCCGTATATATGAACGACAGCCCTTGACGGGGCAGATGAAGACCCTGAGCCCAAAGGAGAGCGAATCAGAACAGGAAGGGGGAGCAATGGATACGGGTATCCTTACGTAGTCGGAAGGTACCCTTCTGGGATCTGGATAGGTGCTGGGGTAGGGTTTGGCGAGTTGTTTTCCGCTTGCGGGTTGGTGGCATTTTGCTGAGGATCCATTTGGGTGGAGAGGTGTGTGAGTAGTGAGATCTCAGTTGGGGGTTGTGGGACCCGAGTGGTGGGATGCGAGCAGTGGGACGTGGGTAGTGAGACAACTTTTATGGGGTAGACCCGGAGAGGATCTGTCAAAGACAAGGCGGGGTAAAAGAGCTAAGAGTGGATGACCCCCAGCCACCAAAATATGGTCCTTTATAAACAACACCCCCCTCTCCGAAACAAACCCCGCGCCAATCCAATTACGTGACCACATCGACGCTGGACGGGCCACAGAGCAATTGCATAAACTCAACCTCGTTGCATGACAGCCCTCCCGTCCGTCCAAGACGCAGGACGTTATACTATATCCGGCAATTTCATTGAGGCTCTTTGGCTTTTTTCGGCGAACAATGGGCAGTGAGCCATTGCCTTGGGTTGATGGGAGAGCGGGAGTGGGCGTATGCAAGAGTATCTGTGGCCTCAGGGTCGTTAATGAACGGGTGTTGCCTTCAGAGGGTGCTGTCTGAGAGGTTCCGAGCCGGCTTCTGACAAGGGCCCAAGCATTATGGAATTATTATGCGGTTGGCCCATCAGGGCGAGTATGTCAACAACAAAGATAAAACATACCAATGGACGGATAAGATGGCGCTCGCGATTAATTGCGAACCCTGATTTTCAAAAGAAAATCTGACATACACTATGCTGCGGGAATGGGCGCTTATTGGGACGAGCTTGCCTACAGAGGGATGTGTGCATACGTGGAGGGTTGTTGATGAATACAAGGAGGACGAACATAGCGAAAACTCACCCCAGCGCATAGCCGAAAGACAAAGAGACTTGTTCGACGAAATTCAACCGATCCCAAAGGCAGGGATCGCCACCTAAATGAAATTGGACGAGGATGAGGCGAACTCATCCCACTTCACTCTTCCCCATCCCCTCTCGCATCCTTAACATTCACGTAGACCGTACTTACTTCGAAGCACTGCGACCACTCATGGTCGCGGCAGTGGGCACGCAACATCTGTCGTCTCAGCGACGATTCGAAGAGCGATCCCAAGTTCTCACTTTAGCGCTCGAATTTGAGACAGGTATTCATATATTGTTGGAAGATTACTGTATGCATTGGCGATCTAATGCTGAGGGTGTAGGATAAGAATAGACTTATGAAGAGACAAGAGTGCACGTACTATTACTGTGAATAAACTACAAAATCCGCTCCCAACCCGTTCCCAACCCCTCCCCAGCCCTTAGCATGTCGTTCCTCGTCAAGAACACCAAGAAGAAAATGAACACGAACGTGAATGGAGTTGGATGTGTGGATTCGTTCAAGCAAACGATGGAATGAGGAAAGCAAGAAGATTCTAAAACTACAGAATCGTGAAGTTGTAAACAATTACACAAGAAAATGGATTAGCAAGAAGGTGTAAAAAATGGGGGGAAAGATCAATCGTCATCAGGCGGCCGGTACGCCTTACACTTCACACTGACCACTCTCGCATCCACCTTCGCATCATCGTCACCGAACAGGGTCTCACCCTTCAAGTCTTGATCGTCCCCATCCTCGGGAAGACTCGCAACCTCTCCCCCCTCCTTTGTCAACACCAACGCCGTTAATTTCCCGCCATACAAACACCCCGAATCCAAGCCTTTAGTCCATCTCCTCAAATCTCTACCCATACTCGCGATGTGCCCGTATACGACTGTCGAGGGCATACAAGGGAACGAATCAGGATGTGAGACATCCGAACTGGTGTCATCCTCGGCGTCTTCAGAGGAATAGGAAGGCGAATGGAAGTGTAGTTGGGAATCAAACCCAGTACACTGGTCCATCTGGTCGTTCCACAACTTCGCCCACAGCGTCCCTTCATCCAACAACCTACAAAAACCAGATTCATATCAACTCGGGCCCCAGTACACCTGCCACGAATGGAACAGAACCATACCTCGTGATCTTGCCTTTCTTCGTCACCCCTCTCATATTCACCAAATTCCACCAATCCTGATTCTGTGGTATATCGTGTATAATCGCATCCTCCTGCATAACCCTCAACTTGTCCTCCTTCAGCGACGTCGATCTAGACTCTAACCGCCCCAGACCATACACGCGATAACCCTCCTCTCCCTGCGTAACGAGCTGTATATCTTCATCTATGAAATGATGCGGACGATCCAAGGGCTTGTATTCCTGGAACTCTGACACGGATGGGATCGAGAGTCTGAGAAGACTTTCGTGATGGTGGTGTTCCTTCTTTGGAACTCTCGCGAGAGGCTGTCTTGAGCTCTTGGGCGAATGTTTGGGATCATAAGGCAACAACCCCGCATGTACGACGAAGAAATGATACTGGGGTATATGCAACACCAACGACATCTCCCTGAAATACTTCGCTTGTTCTTTCGTCATATCCCTACGATTCCCAATGAGCTCACTCAATCCAACAATCACAGAAAAAGAGGCAACTTAATGAGACTCACCGAGCCAACCAATAATGATCCCCAAACATCCTCCACTCCTTCTTATGTTTCCCCTTGCCCGGCTCCGGAATCCGTCTCCACCACTCCTCCCTCCACGTATCCTCCGCCTTTTTCCTCATCACATCCACCCACTCATCCGAATCCGCCTCCTCCTCCTTCCTCTCATTCTCCAACGCCCACTCCGCCTCTACCAAACTCAAAAAATCCTGCCCCGTCTTCACGCCTACAACATCCCGGGTTTTTTCAGCATTAATTTCCGCATCAGCATTTCCATTTATTTCCGGATCCGCATTTGTGTCCAAGTCCGGGTTGGCGTTGTGGCCATCGTTGGGGTTCGGGAACGAGATGGGCGGAATACCAGATGACGGATGAGGAAGCTCGAGTTTCTCGAACCATTCCCTCCATTCGCGCCATTGAACAACAAGTTGGTCGTGATTCCCTCGCACACCGAATATCCTCTGCGCATCCGTCTTCGCCTTCAAGTCTGAGTTTGTCGTTGTCGTTGTCCTCGTCCTTGCCCTCGTCCTTGTCGTTTGATAATTCGCCGAAATAAAATCCAACGTCGAAAGCGATCCTTCATGCGACGACTTTGCAACAACATCTCCCGTAAAAATCAACACGTCCTTCGTATTATCATATGAAAGCTTTGTGAGCAATTTGCTATAATTAGGTTCAATTGTCGATCAAGGTCAGCATCGAACCCAATTCCGCAGTGAATCGAAAACAAACAAGAGATAGAGTTGAAGATGACGTCATCGACATCATACCCAAAACCACACCCACACACAATGTGCGGTGCGGTCCCGAGGACGAGACGAGATGGCATTGGATAACACTGGCACGTTCGTCGGTTGGAAGGTTGGAGAGTACAAAGTGGGAGTCCGAACGACGACCAGCGCACAATCGGTTATGCGCTGATTGGGCGCTGGTAGTCGTCCGTACACCCACCGGTACAGACGCAACCAGTCGCCAGTCCAGAAGGTTGGAAGAAGCGGGGAGGGGGTGAGGAAACCAGGAAAATGTATGGATGGTTTTATAGATATCAGAGGGGGTGGGTACCCCTATCATTCCCTTGGGACTGAGCAACACGTAGTGCGCGACTGCGCAGAAGGACGCAGAACGCAGGACACAAGGATGCCTGCGTCTTCTCGCGAGTTCGTATGGCGCCACGCAGTAAACTCCCCGGGGTCGAGGACTCGAAGGAGAAATGATGTGATGATGGGAACATGGGAAGAAGGCCGAGTACCAACCGCTCGGATATAGAGGAGGATATACAGGGACGCTAGGTACTCACTGTAGAGACGTATTCATGCCATGGACATCCCCAATAAGTATAATCCTATCATTCTCATCTAAACGAACACGCAAATTCGGGAAAGGTCAGGGAGGGTATAGTTCGGGTGCTTAGTGCCAAGGGACGTACCGAAGTTGAGCTCCTTCTCGGAAAGGGTTCGTGAATGCAATATGTTGTCAAAATCGGGAAATTCTGGTAGCGGAAAACGAAGAAATACGACGTCAAGTCAACGCCATTGACGTGGTCGCAGATCCAGTTGAAAATCCATCGTAAGTGTACTGGCATCTCGAGAACAGGGGACAGGGGAAACGAACCGAATTTCCTCCTTGATTTTTTCCATTGTGAGAGTGGAAGGTGCTCTCTATTTGCAAAGCCGAGTAAGAGGAACGAGACCAGGAATAGTGATAAGATGAGGTAGGATGTTCCCGCCCAGGCCCTGGAGGTGGAATATAGCAACAGCATTTGATGTGGAGGATTTAGATGTCAATAGATGGAGGGAAGCCCGAGTGAGCAAGTGGAGCGGAATATGCGGAATATATAATGATTGGGAAGGGGACTATGAAGAAGACGAGGAGGAAGAGGACGGAGCAAGCATGTCTATTGTAGAAATTAAGCAGGCCCTCCTCGTCTGGCAGGAGCAGGAGTGGGCAGGTCGGCAAACACGGCTCATCCAAAGCCAAGAGCGAATAGCCGCCATCACACTGCAAACGTTCCTGGCTCTCCCGTCCTCCTGTGTCTCCAGGTGGATCGACTGCGTATTATTCTCATTGTCGGTCGTGTGAGGGAAAAATAAATCAAGGGAAGGCCGATAGCTGCGTCTATCGTGGGCGTTCTTCGTTGTAGACAGTTGAATGCCCAATCGGGGCTGCATCCTCCCATCGATCCAAACAAATCCCAAGCGCTTTCCCCTTGTGGCGCTCCCCTCAAAGTAATTATCTACCTTCCGAAGTCATATTTCGACGATATCACTTGTCATCTCAATCGCCCATAGCCTCGTACTCCAGGATCGCCATTCCCAAAGTAATATCCAAGATCCGAGAGACCACCCATGCCCTCCGAGACTTTCACCGCATTCTTCTACGGAACTCTGCTCCATCCATCAATCCTCCGCAGGGTCATAGGCCATCACGGCACCCATCTCCAGATCTGCCCAGCTCTCCTTCCCGTGAGTCTCTCTCTCAATACCACTCAATACAACATGCGCGCACCCTCTTCCCAATGGGGCTTCCTTGCGGTGCTGTACCACCGTCCTTGCGATGCGATTGCTTGGGACTGCTCATGACCCCCGCACGCGACGCATAAATCGCAATTCAACGCGCTCCCTCCATTCATTTTCTCAATTTCGTTGTCCGCTCTATCCCCACTTGAACCTCGGTGTTATAACAAGCGAACCGAATAGAGTCTGTCTGCGCCGCATCTGACAACTCTAAGTGACACATCCGATTCTCATGCTCTATCGTAACGCGTAATGTCTATATCGATCTCTGACTCTTGTTTGCTATCATAGGAACATACGAGGCACCAAATCAAAGTGATACTTTCCTGTTCACCTCTCATTGTAAATCAACTGACTTATCCTATATCGTCCTTCCTTCCCCGGATCCGGCGTAGCACGAAGATTACCCCGGAGTAATCCCCTACGCAAAGAGTCAACACCTCTTCGCAGGTCGAGACTTATCACCCGAAGAACGCACAGTCCGCGGAACACTCGTTTCAGGCCTCACAACTAGAGACATCGAACTCTTAGACATCTTCGAAGGCGATGTACGTTCCTCCCTTCCAGTAATCCAATTCCACCCACCGACATGATTGACTGACAAAACACAAAAAAATCCAGGAATACTCTCGAGAATCAGTCCTAGTCCATCCCCTTGGTTCATTCACCCCTCTCTCCGAAGCCTCCCTCCCAAACTCATCCGTCATCCCAACTACTGCTCCTCCTCTCCCTCCACTTTCTTCACTTGCTCAACCTATACCCGCCCAGACGTATATCTGGATCCACCCCTTGAATGAAATGAAACCGGAATTGTGGGAGTACGATGAATTCGTTCGAACCAATTCCTGGAAATGGCTCGGGAGGAGTGCCGCAGAGGATAACTATGTAGAAGTCGATAGGAGGAGAGATATGAATGGAGTTATCGTCAGAAGGGAAGTCCAGGCTGTCGAGGTTGGGGCTGTCTGATCTTTTTCCAATGCTAGGGTTAACTGGGTTTTCGCCGTGTGTAGAATACGTATAGAAGTTGTTTTCCCTTCAATTTTGACCAAACTGGGGTGAATACATAGATGTAGATGTGGAAATAGATGTAGAATAACTGAACAATAGAATATGAGGGCGCTGATTTCATGAAGTGCCTCCGGTCGAGAATAGTCCTGTGAAGTGACATGCTTCATCTATACACCGCAGGAATCATATCTCCGAGACTACGTACCGCAAATGTATGTATCACACATCCCCATCATACAAGACGAGAGCCATGAGATCCCCCAACCATGACCTCGTTTGTTCCTGAGGCTCTGAACCGGCAGCGCTGCTGCTATCCGCCTCGAGGTCCGAATCCGGCTCTGGACAAACAGAATGAGGGGCATTCGACTCGTCGAGAATGGCCAGAAGATCTTCAACGATGAACCAGAGTTGAATAGGATTGTAATAATCTATTGTTGCTGTTTCCGACGAGCCTGAATCCGTAGGATCCTCAGATGGAACGGAGCCTTCGACTTTTTCGTTGTTGACCTTGTCGACATCAACTTCCTGACCCGGATTCGGAGGAGCATCATCGAAAACGTCCACGAACTCCTGTACGAATGTTCGAATCCCAGATAAACCACCTCTGGGTGGAGGTGCACCTGATACCTCTTCGACAGAAACTTTAGGTTCCGTTGTGACGATGGGACGCCTGTAGTATCGACGGGGACCGTTATTTGGAACGTAGAGCACCATGTCTGAGTCGCTTGGAATAATGTGAATAGTACTGAGGACTGAGGATGAGCGGAATCTGAGCTGGTATCGCGATACAACCAATGGAAAAGCAGTGTAGAGATGATAAGAGGTGGTAAGGGCCTGTCAGGGTCAGCCGCTGGGGCTGTAAAGGGACGAGAGGGGCTGAGTTGCGAGTGCACCTGGGGTGAGGAGTCTTATTTAGGAAATACCAAGTTCGAAACTGATCATGCCGAAGGGTTTCGTATCTCGGCTTCGTAAGCGCTCGTCTCTCAACTTCGAGATACCTTGGTGGGCACTTCAATCCCGGTCAAAAATCGGTCTTGGGCGCTTGGAGCCATATTGAGTCGTTTTGAGATCGCCACACGAGATTTGAGGTATTTTGAGATAGGATGAGCCAGACAAAATTTATTTGAGGTATATTGAGCTACCTTGGGCTTCACCCCATTTTCGACCAAGTACAAACCCGACAGCCAACCAAAGACCTCGCAAACAGGGCGTGGGTCACGCCGAGTAACAGCCTGCATGCTTTTGCTCCGAGTCCCCTCTCAGTGAGTCCGATCGCCCACCTTGCTCGCAAGCATCCACTGCGACTGGCCTCCACCACATCTTATAATCTTACCTCCGTATACCTCTATTTTTGCTATGGAGATATCCGACTCTTTTGATTTATATGCTGAGCCCACATCCGAAACTCTACCAAAGCTTCTTCGATACCTTGAGCACACTCAATCGAGTTTATCGGCGCTCGTCTACGTGCTCAACGACTCCATATCAAACTCGGACCAGTGTACCTCCAAAGAAGACGTTCTTCGAAGCCTATCTCCCCAAGAACAGGCCCTCCTGTCTTGCAGGCTTCTCAGGTTATCTTCAGCCGGAGTTGCGATGCACAGACTTCTGTTTGATAGCACAATGACGACAACAGCAAGTGTTCTCTGGAAGGTTCACCAGGAGATACTTGCTGCATACGAACTCCATCATACAAAACTGTCTCAAGGGGGTCCCAATGGCTCTGTTGTATTGGAAGCTGTTAGCGAAGCACTGGCAGCCAGGTAAGTACCTTAACAGTATGTTCACTCTACGCCCTTATCCTGACCTCCTCCTCTAGATCTCTGAAGCAGGCTTCCATTAAGGAAGAGCAGCTTTCCCCCCTGTTGCCCGATGTCCGACGTAGTTCTGTGTCGATGAATTCCCGGTCGCCCACCTCCTCTCCCTCGGTGCCACCTCCAACTGAGAGGAAACTTCGGCGATACAAGGACAAGCTCCTTGACTCTCTCAAAGAGAAAGAGGAAGAGTCAGCGGGATTGAAGGAAGCTAGTGGCTCACAAGAGGGCAAAGTTTCTGGTCTTATCGATGGACATTGGGAGAGACAGGCTGGAAAGAGGAGATCTGACTTGGAGAGTGCACAGGCAAAAATTCCGAGGTTTGATTTGACACCGCCTCTTTCATTTCAGACCAACAAGGCTGTGGTTACACCTAAGAGGGGCAGATATTTTAGTACTATCCCTTCCAGCCCCTCGGAGATTCCTGATAGTGACGTCGAAAACCAACCAGAGTCTGAACCAGTATATACTACGACCCCCAGTAGGAAGCGTCCTCGTAGTACTATGTAGTAATATTCCTAGTACTTAATAACTAAGACCAACGGAGGACATGCTCCATCTTTTGCTTAGAATGCAGCCCAATTGGAGATTAGTGAAAGTATCTTGCGAATACTATATGTTGCTTTACAGTCTTCGAAAACTCGGGAAGGCGCTTACCACTGATTGCATGGTTCTACGCCTTCCTTTCCGATCGACTTGCACAAACTTTTAATACAAGCTATGCCCTCTTCACAATCCCAGTCTCTGGTACCCTGCCCTTGTACAAAATGTCACAGTAGAAGAAGACTGGTGACTCGCGCAACCTACTATAGACATAAGGCTTTGAGACTCGGTGGAATTTTCACACATTCTAGATCCAAGAAGAAAAGCAAGGTAAGAGTCGCATCTTTACTAAAAAAAAATCTACTTATCTCTCTGCTTTATAGCCTTCAAATACCCCACCTTCCGCCGCAGAGGACTTCATTCCAGAGGAGCCCCATCAGGCCAGACTATCGGAGTCGCACTCCCCGGCGATCTATCAGAATTCAGACGAGTGGGAAGACCCTAGCATATCCATAGACCTCACCGAGTCCGGAGCACCTTGGTAAGTCTTCTTCTATACTTATATGGGTATTTTCTCTGATTTCTTTGCGCCATAGCCGCAGTTCATCTAATAGTAGTCTGATTTCGAATGAAACTCCTTCGGGGGATGCCAATGAGAACCCAGATATGACGGGAGAGCCCGGGGGCTCTGAAGACGATAACATGGACACCTCAGAGTCGTAAGTGTTTCGTTTCTTACAGTTTTCCAGAGAAGATTATAGCTCTAACAAATTTTCTAGCAACTTGGACGATCCCATAAGCCAGATATGTCGGGATTGTGAGGAGCTCGGCTTGGAAGATTCTCCGACGGCAGAGGAACTTCAGGAAGATGTCGATTACGCAGAACCTGGTAGTCTGGCTATGCAGGATATTGAGGAGGAGGAGAGTCAAATAAGTTCGGAGCCCAAGGATATCGTGGAGACCCTTGCATCTGCACAGGCCCTTCCAATGCCCAACCCAAACGATGGACTGGGAACTCAGCCTTCTCCCTCCAGCAATCTTCAGACCGCCGAGACTCCTATCCACATTGAGGACCTTCGACTCTCCCTCGATTTTATACGTCGACTCAAAGAGGCCACCGTCGCTAATGACTTCGTCAGTGACGAAGTTCGAACGCAGCTTTCGAACCCACCCCAAGGACTTCTTGATTTTTCCAAGCATCCCGATACACTTCTCGCCATCAAGATCTTTCTTACTGTTCCTTCACGAGATCCGTATGAGGCCATCTGTGCCGATATTCGATCCTGGTCCAAATCCAAGAAAGTCGAACTTCCCTCCTTTTATCGCATCAAGAAGATCATCCAGAAGTTAACTGGGGTTACATCCGTTGTTACTCATATGTGTGTTAACTCTTGCCATGCATTTGTTGGGGATTTCGCAGAGCTCGAGAACTGTGACACATGTGGCGAACCACGTTATGATCAAATCAAGCTGAAGCAGTCGGGAGGAAAGATCAAAAAGCCTCGAAAGGTTTTTCATACGATTCCACTTGGTCCTGTTTTGCAGGCACTCTGGCGGTCAAAAGCAAGTGCGAGTGCGTTTAGTTATAGAGCAGATCGAGTCAAGGAGATGCGGGTTTGTCTTCCTTTATTAGCTGTATTTTTCACATCTAAGGGAATTTCAAATCAAGGCAGAGACCAAGGAGACGGGTGTCAACTATACAAGAGTTCTCGATGACATCTACGGTTCACAGGCCTTTATCGATGCAGACACGTTGAAGAAGATAGACCCTAAGGATCTAATCCTTATGTTTTCCATCGATGGAGCGCAGCTATATGCCCACAAGGCCTCCGACGTGTGGATTTGGATCTGGGTTCTCCTTGATCTACCTCCCGAGCTCCGATTCAAGAAGGAGTACGTTATCCCTGCAGCCGTTATCCCAGGACCCAATAAGCCAAAAAATCTCGACTCTTTCCTCTTCGTCGGACTTCATCATATCGCAGCCTTACAACGGGATGGACTGGTCATCTGGAATGCCTTAGATAACACCACGTTTACCTCTCACCCTTGGCTTCATCTCGGAACAGGCGATGGCCCGGGTTCTGCTCAAGTCAGTGGTCTAGTACCCCATAATGGAGCTCGTGGCTGCAGACTACGATGTAACGTCATTGGAAGGCACAAGCCTACTCTGCCTACCTATTACCCAGCACTTTTAAAGCCATACGACTACAACGTTGCAGGTTGCGATCACCCCGACGTCCCTGCCTCTTCCGTGGCTGTGTGCACCTCGGAAGACTATAGGAAGGGTCTCAACCGCCTTCTTGCTGCAAAAACTGACACGGAGTACGAGGATCTTCGTAAAGAGACAGGAATTGTTAAACCCACCATCGTGCTAGGCCTTTCCAAGGTGCTTGATGCCCCCGATCTGTTTCCTGCCGATCTCATGCACCATGCATGCCTCAATCTCCCCGAGTTATTTCTTGCCCTTTGGAGGGGCACGTTGGCATGCGATTACAACGACAGCAAGTCGCTGTGGGACTGGTCTGTTTTGAAGGGAGCTGTGTGGAAGGCACATGGACGAGAGGTAGCTGCTACGAGTTCCTATCTACCTGGCTCCTTCGGGGGCAGCCCTCGGAACATCGCAAAAAAGGTATCTAGCGGTTACAAAGCTGCTGAGTTTGAGATCTGGTTCTACGTATGTGGGCCAGCTCTGCTCTATGGTGTACTGCCTGAGCGATACTGGCGTCACTATTGCAAGCTGGTAATGGGCATGCGACTTGCTCATCAACGCTCTCTCACAGTAGAGCAGGTGCAGCTCATCGACAAGCTCTTTATCTCTTTCTACAAAGAGTATGAGCTAATGTACTACCAGCGACACCCAGGACGGCTTCATTTTGTAAGACAGAGCGTCCATGCTCTGCTTCATATAGCGGCCCAAATCTTTCGTATCGCACCACCAGTCTACTGCGCTCAATGGACCATGGAGCGCATGATAGGTGAATTAGGTCGGCTTATCAAGCTCCATTCAAAGGCGTTTGAGAATCTCTCAGAGCGTACGGTTCTTCGAGCCCAGGTTAGTGCCTTCCATGGAGCATACATAGGCCCGGAGACCAAGACCAAGCTTCCTCGTGGATCGTTGACCTTGGGTGGAGGATTTGTGCTTCTTACCGCAACAGATGAGAAGGAGATTTCGTTGGGGGGGTATCATGGTGAAGCCTTGCGATCATTCTGGGAGTTGCACCAACCCCCCGGATCCACAACACCCTTGCCGATGTTTCGTCGATGGGCAAGACTGCGGTTACCCAACGATCAGATCGTTCGGTCCCTTTGGAAGGAGGGGGAAAAGGCGTTGCAGAAAGTTAGGATTGCTCGAAATATTAAGGTGATCGTTACAAAGCTTTATTTCTTATCACCTCCTACTGAACTGTCGTCCCAGATTCAACTCGCCTCGAAGATACGATTCGCCGAAGTCCAATTTTTCCTTCGGTTAGAGATACAGGGAGTCGTGGAGACCCTCGCCCTAGTGTCCCTCTACTCTCAACCCAACGAGGAGCTGCTACAACATTCATACGGCACTGTCGTCTCCTGTCGATACCAGGGGGTTGAAAGTCTTCGAGTGGTGCCTATCACCGACATAATATCGGTGGTGGGCATGATTCCTCACCCTGCAACAACACCCGCCAACATCATTGAGCCCCAAGGCTCGTTCTATGTCGCGGAGAAGCTGGGCTTGGAGTCATCCTTGCTAAGAGGATCGAACCCCGCCCACTACGTAGACGAGGAGTGACTGGGACCTGAAAGTCAAGCCATAGAGGGGAGTAGATGGCAAGAAAGACGGAACTTGCCTTGAGCATAATCGACATCGACCTAGGGCACAACCCCTCTCCATCACCGCTACCCTCGTCGAACATCTCCCTCCCCTCGGCACTCACACCCCCGACTCCTAACCTATTGAGAGAACATCGGCCGGCGTTGGTGTGAGACAGAGTTGAGGGGATTCGGTTGAGAGACTAGGGTGTAGGTTTCACGGCGTCGGCAGGTTCTGGGGAGTTAATTAGATCAGAGAGCGAGGCCGTCGTGTATTGACCCGGGGTCGGAGTCACATCGGTATTCGTAGTTGTAGTGGTTAATGTTCTGTTACAACGCGCAGCTTTGTCGTGACTGTGGGCGAGGGTGGACTGAGCAAGCAAAAGAAATGGGGTAAGCGCCGACTAACCAAGAGGTTAAAGACATCCGAAGTGCAGGTGTTTGTGGTAGAGTACCACGATAGAGGCCAACGGCGTTGTCAGAGGCCGTATCGTCGTCTGTCCCGAGGCGCTCAATCCAATTCGGGAATATAAGCGCCTGTGCCACCGATTCGCGTCAAGCGCCCGCGTCGTGCTCGACT
>JANAWD010000736.1:0-18944 GCA_027627245.1 Meripilus lineatus | reverse complement strand
GACTTCCAAGGACGAGTGCGACTGGATGCCATGGGTCTCAATGGCTCAAACCACTCTTTCCGACGCCAAGTTCCATCCTCGTTCCCCAATGTCAACGCATCCGTGTCGCACGCGGGATCTGCCTTCGAAGGCGGAAATAGGATTGCTTACGACCCACGAGATCTCGAGCGTGAGGATGAGGACAGCAGACAGGGTGGAAAGGCACCGAGATTGACCATTCTCGAAGAAATTCTCTTGCTTGGTTTGAAGGATAAACAGGTGAGCACCACCTAGATGTCATGCTAGTTCCCCCTCCTATCCTTTTTCTTGCTGTAAGTACGTCTTGTGCGATCAGCACGGCATTCTCATTTCCACTCGCCCGAGGCAGGCCCTCGGCGTGTAGTGTCGACTTTCCGACGTGTGCCCAATGTACATTCTCCTCGATCCAACTATATTCAGGCTCTTGCAATGACTACTCACCTTACTGGCGTCACGTAGCCTCATGGCAGTGACGCCATGCATTCCTCTTGTCATTCGAGTCCATTACCCACCGAAGATTGAAGCTTATGAACATATCTCCTAGGGATACCTTTCCTTTTGGAACGACAACATCTCATATGCCCTCCGAGGCTGCATTCTCATTGAGCTTGCTCTCCGAAGGCGAATAGCCCTTGTCCGCGACCCAAATCGGCGACAGTTACCTCTTGCAGACCGTGTCCTCGAAGTTATCGACGAACGAGGAACGGGAGAAACAATTCTTGATGAAGCACTCAAGATGATGAAAGCTCAGGAGAGTGTTGGTGAAAAGATGGCCATCAATACTTGGATTGACCTCCTCAGCGGTGCGTCCTTTTCACCAGATCAAGTCAAGCACATAAAATTCAGATTCCTCATTCTCATCAGGTGAAACATGGAATGTTATGAAAATCGGATTCCAACTAAAGCAGGTTCGAGAACGCCTAGCCAAGGGTCTCGTCGACAAGGGCGTCCTACGGACCGAAAAGCGTAACTTTCTGTTGTTCGATATGGCTACACACCCAGTCGCAGACATGCGAACGAAAGAAGCCATTATCTCAAGGGTGGTCACCCTCTTGACCTCCACGACCTCTGCCGTTCCTTCCTCTGCATTGGGCAAAGAAGGCACCCAGGCGAGAGCCATGCGCGCAGTATGTCTCGCTTGTGCAGCATACGCCGCAAGTGTACTCGATAATGCCTTTGGGAGACTAACTTATGAAGAGAGGGAAGCTGCCTTTCAACGATGCGATGATATCCTGGCCGAATTTGCGTGTTGGCCATTTAGCTCCGGATCAGCTGGCACTTCCTCACGGAAAAGGGACGCGGCTCGCATTGGAATGGGAGGTGCTGGGGTGACAGGAAGGGATGCCGTCTTGGGTCTTGTTCAAGAGGTCAGGAAAGAGATGAGCGGTGATGAGGATCTTGGCTTTGAGTTGGTGGCGGGTGTGTTGGAGGTCCTGTCAAAACTCGACTCACTGCTATGAGTCCCCGTAACTTGGTTTGGTTTAGATATTAATATTTCTGTTCCTTTCTTCCCTCGTATGTTATACTGCACGTTTCCTTCTCTTCCTTTTATGACTTCTTTTGACATTGTATGTGATGTTCTTGTGCTTTCTTTGTCCGTACTTTCGCCTCCGCAAACCCTGACCATTCCGGTTCTTGGGAAATGTGGCAATTACCGGAGTCGGCCCTGCAACGAGGACCCACAACGTGCCCATCGCCTATTCAACTCCACCGCTCAACCGTTTTGCTCTTCCTCATCCTCTGATCAATACCAACAGCAAGTCGATTCAAGCTCCATCTGGTTAGACCGTTCGTGATTTAATCCAAATTATCGACCTGACCGTCGCAGTAGATGCTCACTGCAAGATCAGATTTCCTTCAGGTATAGGTTGCCCTGACATGAGGAAAAGTGCAGCCCCATGATGCAAACGTTACTCTGGACATCTTGGTTGGTCCAATAACATCATTCTCCACTGACGTCTAGGGCCCAACGCCCGCCGCCAACCTCGGACCTGGGCGGACTGTTTACGAAAGGTGAGTCTGGCCGCGGACTCTGGCCGGTCAACGGAAGTAAAAAATCCATACCGTCCGCCACACTTTAAAAAGGGGAACGGACACGGAAAGAACATCCGGACCACTGAGAGGCATCATAATCACCAATAAACAGACTCGGACACCACAAGCCAAACTGAAACGTCATCCTACTGAAACATCCAACCCGAGAGAAAAAAAAACTGCCGTCATGGACAAGCTAAACAACCGAAAGTCTCTCCGTCGCCACCCTTCTCGAGATTTCAGCTGAATCTCGGGAAACGGGACCGCAGACATACTTAAGTCTCCAGGTTCCAAGAGTTGGTTCTGTCACCACCGCAGGCCGAGGAACGGTCCAACTCACCATACCATCATTAGTACCCCTCAAAACACTATAGCAAGATCCTCGACCGGTTCCGACATTGCCTCGGCTACATCTCGACCAAAATCCGCTGCTTCTCTCTAATCTACCATTCCCCTCTAATAACCCCTGCTATCGTAGTCTCGTAGTCTCTTCGGTGCTTATCCCTTCTCCAACAAATGCAACGCCCGCGTCAATCCCTCGACTCGTATGATCCTCTCGCGATATTCACTCGACCGCCTGCAAACGAGACGCCCGAGGCAAGATCAATACGACTTCAGCAGGAAGCAGAAGCACAACGAGTGAGCGATGCTATCGATGAATCCCTGAGGGCGGAGAGAGCCGCCATGAGGAGGCAGAGGTCTGCGATCAAGATGCTGCTACTCGGTCAGAGTGAAAGTGGTGCGTGATGTGCTCACCCCCACACATCAAGGGTTTGCTCAATTTCTAGACCCCTACCCCGCTTAGGTAAATCGACAACGCTAAAGAGTAAGTCGGACATGGAGTGCCCACATCCTACCTAGTAGTCTGATCGACGCGCGCGCCCATGAAACAGACATTCAACTTCAGTTTGCCCCAAACTCGTGGGCATCGGAACGTGCCTCCTGGCGTGCAGTCATACAACTTAACCTCGTTCGCTCCGTGAATACGATCCTCGACGCGTTAGCCTCGGAAATGTCTGCACCCTCGCGGTCTTCCTATTCTCACCCCCCGACCCCAGGTTCAAGATCCCGTCTCTCGTCCTCCTTTGAAAGAGAAGAACGTCGTGAACGAAGCCCCCCTCCAACAATAGCAAGCTTCTCAAGATCATCGGTACCCCCCATCCCATTTACGAACCACCATTCGTTGCTCAAGCTCCGCCTGGCTCCCTTGCGCAGCGTCGAGGCCGATCTCAAGAGCTTTCTAGGTGATATTGCGTGCGAGGAAGCGTCAGGTGCTCTCACCCCAGAAAGTGACATGATGATGGCTACACCGTTTGACTCTACCTCTTATGGTCCCGGCTCGATATCTCTCCGAAGGCCCCGCGAATTCACAGTTCGTTCTCATACTTCATGGAAAGTAGCCATTGGCCAGCATTGCCGCTTGAGGTCGACATCACCTCATGGTCGTCGGGCTGCTCTTTCGGAATGCGATGGCTTGACAGAAGTTATTGCAGGTTGTCAGGAGGATATGAAGGCGTTATGGAACGATGGGGCTGTAAAGGAACTTATTCGGCGGAGAAGAGTGAAACTCGAGGATTCCACGCCCTAGTGAGTTCGCTGTTTGTCATTTTTTGCAACACGACGTTTGTGCCCCATTCATCCTTCCATGGTCCCGCGTCCGCGTTTTTGGGGAACATACACCATGAAATTGGTGGTGAAGGTCATGTGCTGACAGTTCTGTATCTTTCGCACCTCCTTTTTTTATGCTAGCTTTTTCGAGAACGTCGATCGTATAGCGCGTCGCAATTACGACCCCTCTGATAGCGATGTCTTGCGTGCTCGCCTGCGCACCCTGGGTGTTCAGGAACATCGAATCACATTCGAGAATTCTAGTGAGTGGACTCCCCCTGTTTTCTTCGAGTGCCCATAACCCAGTGACTTCCATCACTCGATCCCCTCGCTACTCAATAAACAGTGGACTATGGACGAGAATGGATCATTTACGACGTTGGAGGATCCAGAACTTCAGTAAGTCACGACGACGGTATCGAGCACGTCAGCATCTCATTTTCACAACAGCGTTCTGCATGGCTTCCTTATTTTGACGATGCCCACGCTGTACTTTTCCTTGCGCCAATATCGTGTTTCGACGAGCACTTGAATGAAGACCCCAAGATTAACCGGTTGCAAGATTCATTCGTTTTGTGGAAATCAATCGTGTCATCCAGATTACTTACTCGAACGACTATAATATGTGAGTTTCACGAACATTCATTGCGGTCAAGGGTTCTCACCACTACGCCTTGTAGTATTTATGAATAAATATGATCTGCTGCAGAAGAAACTCGAAAGTGGTGTTAAAGTCAACCGTTTTCTGACAAGCTACGCGGACCGAGAGAACAAAGCGTCAACTGTAGCGAAATGTGCGTGAAGGGGTTGTCTCACAGGGGGCATACACCTCACTAACACGACTGCAGATCTCCGGAGCAAATTCAAGGATACCTTCCGAGAAAGCTCACCCCAACCTCGGCCATTCTATGCGTTTATAACATCAGTAATAGTAAGTCCCAGCTTCTGGAGTTCTAGAGAGGGTGACGTTCATTCTTCTGAACCTGGGCAATTTTTAGGACAAGACTACGACGGCAATAACGCTCGCTTCTGGTCCGTCTCGTGTATCCCTCATTGCATGTTGTTCCCACTGACCTCTTCTTCATGTCCACAGTCCGAGACGGAGTACTCCGTGATAATCTTCACCAAGCAAACTTGGTGTAAACCCGGTGTTCCTGAACAAATTCCTTTCTTTCGGCTGTCAATATTCAAACCATAATGTGTGCAAATTACCTCAAGGACCTTTATTTATTCGTACATCCTATATGACACCCCCATCCATATCTTATCTCACATCACTGTCCTTTCAATCCTTCTAATCTTTGCGCGACAAATAGTGATATCTCACATCCAAGGAAACCCGTCCTATAAATACACTCTAGTGATGTACGATTGTGTATAGAACACGAGGGACTCGCGAGCATAGGCTCAAGACGAATAAAAATACGCTCAATATTACACAATGAAAGAGGATACTACGTAACGCGTGAAAACATGGGACATCAAGGAAGAAGCTTCCAACCATCTCCCACGGGATCTCTGTCCTCCTCTACCCAAGGTGACGACGAAGAAACTTTATTACTGACCAACTCACTCTTTTCTCTCTTTTCGAAATTGGCTCTGATCTTCTTTAGCCTCTCGTCCCAATTACGGTCGTACTCACTGCCTGTTTCGTCGTCGAGGGATTCCAAACTGCGATTGGGGGTCGCGGTTGGAAGCACGTCCGAGTCGTCAATCAGAGGATCCTCGACATCTTCTCGTAACCATCTTCCCCCTTGGTTTGAATGGCTAACGAAACCACGTCTACTGAGCCCGGCTTCTGCCTTGTACCTCGCAGCGTCGATCCTGGGTTGGGCCCTCGCCTGAAGTTGGGTGAAAGTCTTGTGAAGACCCGCCATGGGAGAGTCGGAGAGACTGCTCGGGTCACGGTCCTTGTTACGCATGGGCGATGAGAGGGACAAGTGTCTTGACAAGCTGTGTTTGTGAGTAGAAGAGGACGGGTATGAAGGACTGGGATTGAGATTGGGAAGAGGTGGGAAACCCGGAGAGGTAGGAGTCAGCTGGACGCTTTCTGGTCGTCGGCGATGGGAAGGAGGTGGGATCGGCGGTGGAGAAGTTTGATGCATTGACTTTGACCTGAACAATCTACCCATGGTTGTCGGTGATGCTGGGTTTGAATTGGAATGGTCACCGTCTAGAGACTTTGTAGGTTTTCGATCCGGGTGGGTCGGAGGGGGTTGACTCGACCTTGAGCTTGCCGAGGGTGACTCGGGCGAATCGCTAAGGTCAACGGTAGGCTTGGGAGGTGAATGAAATGGAGAGCCAGAAGAGTATCGGTCGAATTGTTGAGCTTGATCTCTGACGAAGCTGGGTTTGGCGCCACCAAGGCTGGCTGTAGCGATTTGCTCCAGTGATCTATATGATTCAATCGGGGAAGGTGGAGTAGGTGCCTTGCGCCTCGGGGGTAAGGTAGGGACACTGCTGGCTCCAAAGGCAGATGAACTTGCGCCTGAAGAAGACGAAGGGGGGCTCGGGAGCCTGTTAACATCCTTTGTGGGGCTGATGCTTCTGGTACGCTTTCCATTGGCAGTACTTGTTTTGAGTACCTCGAAAGCGCGTTCTTGTTGGAGCTTTTCGTCTGCCTTTTTCAAACTCTGGCCGATACGCGTCGCTTGGAGGGACTGTTGAATGAGGACGCTTGTCTTTCCTGAGGGGGGAAAAACGGAGGGTTGTGGGGGAAACCCGGGAACGTGGCGAGGGGGAGGCGGAGGAGGAGCCGAAGGTTTTCTTGGAGGCAAGGGAGGCTGCTTGCCGTCGATGAGCATTGTGCGAGGTTTGGCAGAGATAAGAGAGGGATTTTGGATGGGGGCTGGATCCTGAGATCTGGAGCGGTTTACAAACGGATTATTAGGCTTTGGAGGGACTATGGGGGGAACGAGGGGGGTATGTGATGCAGCATTTTGAGAGCGAGGAAGGACGATGGGCTTGGGAGGAAGAGGAGCAGGAGCCGAAGCGGATGAAAGGACAGGAGGCAGGCCATTAATGATTGGATGAGAACGGTCGTGAGGAGGCGGAGGAGGGTGTGGGTGCTTTGGAGGAAGCTTCTGAGCTGAAGCCTTGACAGATGCTGGATAAAGATGAGTTGTTAGTAAGATGACAGCAGGTCATGGAGATCAGAGTATGGGATGCGAAGACGAGCGAATAGGGAGGGGGTCATTTGATTGATGCAAAAGAGAGAGATACCTTGCACAAAGACCAAGGAGGAATCCGGGGGGTTCCCTGAGCGAGTGTGCATGATGAGACGCATGACAGCAAAGAACTGTGCGCCCGAGATTGAATCATTATTTGGAGAGATGATGCGGAGGATGGTATCAATGTCGGAGGAAGGGATATCAGAGTATCTTCCACGAAGCCAGGCTCTTGCTTCGCGGGTTGCTACAGTGAGTAGATCATATTGGGAGTCGTCGATTCGTCTGTGGTTGTAGTTATCGTCGTCGATGAGGTCTTTGAATGAGGAGGTGTAGAGGTCGTATTCTGCGTCGTTGAGGGCCGAGACATGGAGTCTGAGCGAGCGAGATCGTGAGTGGTCTGCCATGGGGAGATGAAAGGGTATGACGAGGTCGATGCGGGGGTTTTGAACATAAGTTTCCCGACGAGTTTTGTCGATGACGACCTGGCAAGAAACGAGGAGGACGGTTTGGGAGATGCTAATCACTTCTTGCCAGTGGTGAGCGGCGCTTGCGTGCGGGGCTGCTGTGCCTTTTGCCGAGCGTCAATCACAGAACCCTAACCTGACTCGGACGGATCCGGCGTTTCCTTTTCGGGAACACGGCTGGGCATGGGCGGCCCTTGTTCTGTTCTGCTCATTGTGCGCGGTGCTAGTCGGTCCAACCATTGCTTTTTCGTCGACATCCGACAACGATATAAACCCTCAATAGACTCACCATCCTCCCAAAAGCCAACATGTCTCTCGACGAGCGATCCTCTGCCACCACCATCCTCATGCCCGTCCTCTCGCCTCCCACTCCAGCTCCTTCGCCTGGTCCAACCTTTGCATCGCTCTCAGATCCACCCGTCCCACACGAGTTCGATGCCTTGCAGACACATCAACGCAAAGAGTATCTGCTCTCTGTCCTCAGACATTGCACCCCTTCAGAGCTCCTGTTTGTTGCCACCACAGTCGAGCCACTCTTGAAACGCGATTTCTTGCGTGACCTACCCCCAGAATTAGCTTTGCATATCCTCGGCTTTGTCGACGACCCACTGACTCTCTGCAGGGCTAGCTGCGTAAACTCTCATTGGAATAGACTCATCGCAGACGATTTCCTCTGGCACAGTCTCTGCCTTTCCCATGCTTTCGTCCCAGAATCAGACCCCTCTCTCCCTCTTTGGGACGATTCAGATTCAGATGCTCCCTCCACTTCCACAACAAGACATCGTCCTCACAGATCCGCAGGATCTATCCCTACTAACTCATCCTCTACTCACAAACACAAATTCTCATATCGTGCTCATTTCAAGTCCGAATTCATAACACGTACGCATCCCTCTTCTCCACTCAATCGTTCTTAATCGTTATTTAGTCTCAAATTGGCGTTCTGGCGGTTCTCTTCTCCGCAATCATCGTGTTCCATTTGTATCTCCACCTCACCTCTTTCCCGAACGCCCAAATCAATCCGACCCTCAATCCGCAATCCCCACATCAATCGCTCTTGATTCCGACTGGGTCGTCGTCGGTCTCGCAAACTGCAGAATTCATGTATACAGTGCACGCACTGGCGTCCTCAGTCGCACCCTTGTTGGCCACAGCTCTGGTGTCTGGGCAGTCGCCCTTGTAAAGGCCGGTGGTCACTCTGCACATCCTCTCGATCTTCTCCGCCTCGACAATATACGTCCTCCTTTCCCAGCCTCAGAATCCCTTGATGTTCCAACAGAATCACTCCCCACGGATCATCAGGTCTCTCCAACAATGCGCACTGCTTTGGGCCTTGATTTCACCCATCGTCGTCCCCTTCGCAGGAAATCCTTGTCCGAATTGTTCTCACACGATCCTATCACCCCTCAAAAGGCTCGCCTTCCCGGCAAACCCAGTGACCCCTCTGGCTCCTCAGACGGCTGGGGTCAGCCAAACGCCCTCGTCGTTAGCAGCGGATGCGACAAGGAACTTCGTGTATGGGATGTCATGTCGGGGTACGTGCCTGCTTTTTATTGTCTTTTTTTGTTCTTCAATCGACCTCGGTTCTCCCCAGTTATTGCATTTATGCCCTTCAAGGTCACCAGGCAACCGTTCGTTGTCTGAAAGTCCTGCACAATCGCCCCATTGCAGTTTCGGGCTCTCGCGACAGGACTGTCCGTGTATGGGACATCCAACGTGGTAAAATGCTTCGAGTCCTAGAGGGTCACGAGCAAAGCGTCAGGTGCCTTGATGTCTGTGGTGACAGGGTCGTCAGTGGCAGCTATGATTGCACGTGTAGAATATGGGATATCAACACGGGCACTTGCCTTCATATCCTTCGAGGCCATTTTCACCAGATTTACTGTGTCGCCTTTGATGGCGTCAGAGTCGCTTCTGGAGGTATCGACACCACTGTGAGGGTCTGGGACGCCGAGTCGGGGTAAGCTCCTCATTTAGGGTTAAATACAAGGTCACTGACTGCAATCATAGTGCGTGCCTTGCTCTGCTCCAGGGACACACTGGTCTTGTCTGCCAACTCCAGCTGTCACCCAATCGACTCGTGACAGGCGGCTCGGATGGACGCATCATCACATTCAGCATCGGATCTACCTTTTCCCTCGTCCAACGCCTTGCTGCTCATGACAATTCCATCACTGGTCTTCAGGCCAACCAGAGATTCCTTGTCACAGGCGGTGCTGATGGCAGAGCACGCTTGTTCCAATACGAGGACGATGACGAAACCCCAGGAGCTGCAACCCCAGGGTCGGGTCATGGCAAGTACGAGTATGTGAGAGAGCTCAGCGAGCCGAGTGAGAATGTTTGGAAGGTCGCTTGTACAAAGGACGTCTGTGTCGTCCTATCCAAAAAGGCGGGTAAGACTGTCATGGAAATGTGGAGCTTCAGGCCAAAGGACAGTACTTGAGCTACTTCTTATATACCGTACCTATCTTGTTGTGCTCTTTGTTACTTATCGATGCTTGTTGTAGACTATCCCGCAGTTTGGTATACCATCTCACGGTGCTCTTTGTCATCTCTGACGATACTTTCTAGACGCGGCATTGTCCCTACTTTGTCTCCAAATCTTTCACTCGTGGCTGTGCTTTTGGAGGCACTTTCTCTTTGTCGAAATCCTTTACTCGAGGTCAGGCCCATATCTGTGGCACACGTTAATGACTAAGTGAAAGAAAGGATTTTGGAACGTGTCTCAAAGACGGGGTGGTCTACATCTAGGGTTCATTGTCCTTTCGAGACGCCAAGGATCCTAGGTCTGCGTACTCGATTTGTGTGTTATAAACCAGCCAAGCAACCCGTCCCCCCATACTGCACTGTATCCTTTTAAACATACCCTCATTTTCCACCTCCCCTGTAGACTGGCGTTGAAGGGCCGCTGGTGCTGAATCGCATTTTGGTTCAAGTTCGACTGGTCGCCAACGACAGCCTTCCAGGGTGCCATGCTCCCACACACATCCAGTGTTGCGGGAGCTCACCAATATCTTCTCCGGTGGATTAAAATTCATTAGAACCCATAAAGATATCTGGCCAAAGGACGACAAGTCTCGTGAAAATTTAGATCAGTGAGTATCCTTTCCTTTCAATGGCTGTGGATTGTTACTTAGCTTTCGCCGATAGAATTATAAAACGGCAAAATTCCTGGATTAATAAATATATCCTGCCCTATTCAAATGAATCTTCCATCAAGAACGAATACGAACTTACACAACAAGGTACGCCAACAGGATGTCCAACTGGTCGTCTTTATCCACTGACGGTTGCGAAACGTGGATCTATCCCAGATGTGGAGGTTATTGCATGTATCGTAGTAGCGGGCATGGGTCGGGCATGGATGACATCACCGAGAAATCTGAAATTGGTCTTCCCACGGTTACCATGTCCGCATCTGCCACTGCGACCAGCGAGTCCGAGTCTTCCTCTTTGTTCAACATCTCAGAGTGGGTCAACACCAAGTCCCAGGATGCTCTTATCCGTATTCTTTCTGCTGGACCAATTCCCAGACATGTCGGCTTCGTAATGGATGGAAATCGTCGGTTCGCTCGTAGGCAACAGCGGGCAGTTCAAGAAGGCCATGCAGAGGGATACGTGGCACTTCGAAGGGTGCGCTCAAATACTCTTCGAACACGCATCGTTCACGACTCATATTTATCTAGATGTTAGAGGTTTGTATGCGGCTAGGGGTTAAATGTGTTTCGGTGTATGCATTTGCCATCGAGAACTTCAAGCGTTCCGAGGTAGAGGTCACTGCTTTGATGGATCTTGCAGAAACGAAAATGCTTGAGCTGTGTGAACATGGGTAAGCCCACCGTACGCTTCCCTCTCTTTTAATCATCTCACTTGGCACAGGGACCTCCTTGAGAAGTATGGCATCCGGCTGAACGTATTGGGCAATAAGGCACTTCTTCCCGAGCGTGTCCAATTAGCAGCAAAACGGGCGGAAGAGTTGACACGAAATAATAACCGGTAAGCAGTGTCCACGCACGACTCACTCTTGGTCCATTCCTCATTCTCTATAGGGCCGTTTTTAATCTGTGCATGCCTTACGCCTCCCAAGACGAGATTGCGACCGCAGTCCGTACGAGCGTTCAAGATGCGTTGGCTAATGACATTGACGGGTATGTTCAGTCACTCGCCGAACCCATGCTGGAACTGAGATCCTGCGAATAGAGAGATTACGGAGGATGATGTAAACTCGCGTCTTATGACCTCTGTTGTCAATAGCCCCCCTCTCGACATCTTGGTCCGTACCAGTGGTGTGAAGAGGTTGAGCGACTTCCTCACTTGGCAGGTGAGTATATCCATCCCAAAGTCAGAGACCAGCTCAATTAATACGCCTTACCCAGTGCTGTGAGGATACTCAAATTCAATTCAGCTCTGTCTACTGGCCGGACTTTGGACTTTGGAATTTTCTACCAATTTTGTTAGATTATCAGCGCAAGGTGTGGTCCCAGTCTTCGTGAAGCACGGCATGGCTTGTAATTATCGTATATATCTACCCCGAATCTATAATTTCGTAATAGCCTTATTATGAGTGTGACAACTTGAGGTGAGGGCGCGATCTGTCACAGTGATCACGTGCATGTGACGATGACGCGTCTGAGTAGATTGGGCCTTGTGATGTGTGACCGTGTTGAGTTTTCTTTCTTGTCTCCAACAACAGCCCTCTTGCCTCCTCGCTCGTTGTCTCAAAACCCAGAATCCTTTCGAGGTGCTCATTACGACGAAAGGCCATGCTTGAAGCAAAACTTTCAGAGGCCGCTATTCTCAAACGTCTTCTGGACGGTACGGTTGTCGCATCCAGGTTCGTTAGCAAGTACTGACGTGTTTCTCTCAGCTATCAAAGAGCTTGTCACCGATGCAAACTTTGAATGCAACGAAGAAGGCCTCGTAAGCTTTTCGCCCTCCTTCGTTTGTGCCCTTATCGACGCGTCGTTCCCATCTAGAACCTCCAAGCAATGGACAACGCACATGTCGCTCTCGTCGCCGTCAAGCTGGACGCGTCGGGATTCAAAAAATACCGTTGCGATCGTCCTATGCCATTGGGCGTGAACCTGAATTCCCTCACCAAAGTCCTCAAGTGTGCAAAGGACGACGACACATGCACGCTCAAAGCAGCTGACGACGCGGACATTCTCAATCTAACATACGAGGCTCGAAGTACGTCTAACCTTCCCCCTTTGTTCGGCGCATATTGAATGGACACACCACTTTTGCAGACACCGACAGGATCGCAGAATACGACCTCAAGCTCATGGACATCGACGCGGAAACTCTCGGTATCCCAGATACTGATTACGACGCCAGAATCACCATGCCCTCTTCCGAGTTTGCTCGAATCGTTCGCGATCTCTCCCAGCTTGGTGACACCGTTCGCATAGAGGTCACCAAGGAGGGCGTCAGATTCTTCAGCGAGGGTGAAGCCGCAAACGGTAATATTCTCCTCAAGCAATCAGAGACTATCGGCAAGGTTGGCGGGTCTTCCAAGAAGGGCGATGGAGAGGAGGAGGATGACGAGGAAGATGAAGAAGGTGAAGAGGAGCCACAGGACGATGATGAGGACGAAGATGAAGAGGACGGAAAGAAGAAGAAGAAGACGAAGGCAAAGGCAAAACCCAAGAAGACAAAAACAAAGACAAAGGTCAAGAAGGAGGACGGTGATGTTGAAATGGACGAGGACGAAGGCGAGTTTAAAGCCAAGTCAGACGACGAGGGCGAGGACGAAGTTGAAGATGACGACGATGACGAGTCTTCGAGCAAAAAGCGGAAACGCAGCGCCGCCAAGGTACGTCTCCCCTTCCTGTTGGGCATTCTCAACCTAATCCTCGGCCATGATTAGTCAAAAGCCAAGCCCTCAAAGAAGGCGAAGAAGGACGACGATGACGACGAACTCCCCGATGGTGTCCGTATCGAGATGAATCAACACGTGAACCTCACGTTCAGTTTGAAGTATCTCGTAAACTTTTCCAAGAGCTCCTCTCTTTCCAACGTCGTGCAACTCATGATGAGTAACGATGTTCCTCTTCTTGTAAGTGAAATCCAATCTCGAATTCTCTGTCACTTGAACCAATCATCCATCAGGTATCATTCGAGTTTGGCCAAGGGTTCATTCGCTTCTACCTCGCACCCAAAATCGGCGACGATTAGTCGCTTCCCATTCCGTACTGTGTTGTTTATTACCTTTCAATTGATATGGGTCCATTCCGATGAAGTGCCATCATACGTGCGACGCGATGCATTGGCTGACAAGGAGACTGCTTCCCTTCACGCGACGTTTGCGTTCCTTCACGAGCTATCCGCTATGATGTTCTGCACGTACTGCTCAAGCTCCGATTGAACCTTGTACTTTTTCCCGCTTGCAGGTGTCCTTGGAGGTCTTCGTTCTTAGCTTCTGGAGAGCGAGCAAAACAATGGGGTTGGGCACCAAGGCCAATGCGATCTCATTTAACGGTCTGCGCGTTGATTCAACCTGACGGGGTTGAAGAGGTCGCGAGGAGCTTAGGAACCTATCCATGAAGGAAAACATTTGGACCAAGCGTGAGTTACCGCCACTTATTGATCGTGTTCGGTAGGTCACGAATCACCCAAGATCGAAGCCAAGTATAGGGATATGTATCTGGTAACACGTCACATCAGCCTCTAGTGACAGTGCACACTGGCACCGCCCTTCCATACAAAAGGAACATTTCCTGTTACTCTTCTTCAGGGCGGAGTGTGCGGTTCCCTGTCACCCTCGCTTTATCAAACTGAAATCTTTTTGTAATCCAGATACTCCATCGGTGCATTTTTTTCCTGGCTCTGGCTTCGTTGCTGCGGAAGACACAATTCCGACCCCGAAGAGCTTCGGGAACATCCAGCATCCATCTCGAAATGCGCTCTGATTTGCCGTCCGTTCCATTTGTTTTTTGAGGCTGTACAATCACCATCGTGTCAGCATGCCGTCTTTGCAACAGTTCAACAAGAAAGATTACAAAGTTCCAATCACTTCATCGGTGCTATTTATTATACATTCGATCCTTGATCGGTGAGAGTCTCATGCCGTTCACGATGTTCTCAATTCAGGGATTAAATCACGGCATTGTAGCGACAATGTGAAAGAGGCTCTCCATGAAAGGAGGGATGCGGCTTGTACACCCGAAATATCTGTACAAGTCCCGTCTGCAATCAATGAAGAACCCAACAGGCGGGCACACAACAACCTGATGCCATTTTCGGCTTCTTGGTTCCACCCTCTCATTTGCATTGTTCGGCTGAAGAACTTGGTCCACTCCCTCGATCGGAACAAACGATAGAACAAGGAATGTAGGCATCGCTTTCCGTGATAAAACCGCAGTGCCCCAGGCTGATAAGCGCTATCTCAGGATACTATATGACCCATATGAGGACATGGGGTTAGAGATGCGTGTTACCACCCTTCCTGCTTAAGCAGATTTACTCTCACTGTCGTTATTTCGACCTCAAATACCTTCAAGGTTTCTTGATGGAGTTCCACGCAGGGTGCGCAATTTCTCGACTCGAGTTTGACTCCGGCCTTCAGGTCCTTACCTGAATTTCGTCACTAATTTCTGCATCACCGTGACTGCAAGATGTAAAAAAGGTATCCTACAAGAAACTATGGCCAATACCGGACTTGAACCGGCAACCTTGGCGTTATTAGCACCACGCTCTAACCGATTGCGCTAATTGGCCATGACATCCCAACGGAATGTGGCATTTGCGATGCTAGACAGTTCGTACAGTACTTGCTCACTCGCATGTCCCGTTACTCATATCGTCACTTCTTTTTGGTAACTCGGCACCTGCGAACGCCATGGCTTGTTCTATCCTCACCCCCCGCCCCATGACCGGCCTCAACTCTCGTCGATCCTCTCCGTACAGCCTACCTCTCACTGCCCTTTCCTCGTTTCCTTGGCCTCTCGTTCATAGTCCAGCAAGGAATGCGCCTACTATACCTGTGTACCTATGAGGTGACCATATCGCCAAAGGACTGGTTCTTGTGAGTGGTAGCTGTGTCGGACAATGCAGCACACGAGAACTGAGGACGGACCTCTTGTCTCTATTAGCACAATAATGATGATCCCTCATCCCTCTCCTACTGTGCAACCTTCCATTTCTTCTTTCTGTTGCCTTCGATGCGATCGACTGGTGATCTTCCCAGAATTGTCTGGACAGTTGTCACACGAGCGATCTTTCTAAAGAACCATAGCGAGCTGCGGACGTTCCCTCGCAAGCCCTCGGTCCACCTTCCTTGGCCCTCCATTCGGATATCACGCTTTTGCTCAATGGTCTTTTCGATTGGGATCGTATCTCCTGTTCACAATTTCGCTCTCTCGGGACCGGTATGGCTATGAGGACAGCTTTTCTAACAATATTGCCAGTACGTCTTTGTTCCGTTTTCCTATTTCTTCCTATCGGTTTCTATTATCTGGAATCGCTCAAAATCAGGATATGTTCATGTTCATTTCTTATATTGTGATGTGGTCCACATGAGGGAATTTTGTCGATATTGGTTGGGGAGGAGTGAATCGAGGAGTTAAATGCATCTGATTCAGCATTAGGGGGTCCGCAATGCCCGGCGCTTATTTTCGCTTATTTTGACCTGCCATTTTAGGTAGTCATTCGCCCCCAGGCATCTGACCCCGCAATGCTCCCTCTCTTTGGGAGTGGCACTAGGGGCACTGGCTCGCAGCATTCGATGAATCCTCCGGAACGGGTGGGCATCTCGCGACGCGAAGCACACCGTTCGAAAGCTGTCATCCACGCAAATCGAACGAGCCCGGCCGCGAGCGAAACGGACAAGCAGTCGTGGAAAAATGAGCGAGTAAGAAAAGATTGATCGTTTGTTGCGAAACGATGGATGAACCGGTTTCGAAGGGAGGGTAACCTTGCAGGTCGCGTCTTTTGGGGACATGCCCAGTACTGTTGGAAAGCTGCACTTGGCGCGAATCCAACGGGCATGCTTTGCGAGTAAAACCGACGAGTGGATACAGAGATATGGCCACATTTTGGCGCCCCTTCTCTGAGAGGTGGGTTGTGCAAGAGGTGTCACCCACAAGGCACCAAGGCCAGCCTTTGCATCAGAAGGTCAACAGAATTCTGTTGGTTAGTTGGGGGACAACAATTAAATATCAATGATACTCTTTCATAAATTGTTTGTATGTAGCTAGCCCAGCTCAGCCTATTTAGAAGAACCAGGAGAATCCAAGAGCATTGAGATATTTATTCTCAGGCCTCCCAGCCTGCCCTCATACTTACAAATATTATAAATTACACAAACTTTTGCAAAACTAGTGATGTGCAGGCCAGGGTCAAAGTCTAACATGTGAGTCAATTACCTTTCTCACATCAGAGAAAAATATAGTCTATGAATAACATAACTGTTCTAGGAGGTTATACCAAGCTGCATGCCAAGGTTCATAGCTGATATAAAGCCTTATAGCAGCCATAGACAATAGCGTAGTTACAAGAGTGATATAGATGTTAATAGATTCTATGCATGCTATGTTACTTGAGAGAAAAGAATAACACTGCTATGCCACTCTAGGAAATAAAAAAGTGATACTATGTGCTGTCTGGAGAGTATTAGGGCAATACTTACTGGTGATGTATATCTTGAGCTTGAGGGGATCAAGAGCCAATTGAGTCAGACAGATAGTAGTTTAGATAGAAGAGCTATTGAGAAAGTCTAAGAAAAATATAATATAGAATAGGATTATGCATACCTGTGACGCACGCTGGAGAACGTCACGTATGGGTACGTCGTCGGTACGGAGGCTGGCGGACGCAGGATCCAGAGGTGATCGTCGTCGAGATGTTCCGATCGAGTACAGTAGATCACGCGCGATTTGCGCGAGGAATTGAGTCTTTGAATGCGAAAAATTGAGGGGGGGACCGTCGTACAGTCCCGCAGTATTTTCAGAATAGATCGTCACTCTTGACTGACTTCCCTCCAAGGGACTTCAGAATTGTAAGAGTATATAACGATGATCTCCGCTATCTCTCTCTCCGGGGAGAGATAGAGGTGGATCACGTGTTCGTAATTACATAATGAAGCCGGGAAGACTACCTAATTGAGCTACCTCCCAGAGGGTACGCTACAGAGCCCCCCAGTCTTCGCGCGCTTCAGCCTCAAGACAACTCGGACAACTTCTTCATCTGCCATCCCCCAAATTCCTCTATCAACCGACCTTTTAACTCCATGACTTTGGCCTCCTGCAAAACCCTCTCAGCTCTAGTGCGTCCAATGGCTCCCACGTCAGCGGACAACGACTCTATCCACTGGTGCTCTGTGAGGGGCCGGGCGAGGACATTGCCACCGGTCAGTAGCTCAAGCCGCTTTTGGAACCAGACCTCGTTCTCGACGTTTGAGTCGGCCACCAGGATCGGATCATCCCACTGACGGGATCGATGCAAGTTCCCAACAAGACGAGCGTCTCGTGCGAGGAGACATCATCTCCCAGGTGGCCCTCAACGTACGGAAATCCGTGGTAGAACCCTGCGGAAGTGGTGGAGAGTCGTGCGTGGAGGACGTCTAGGAGAGTTGGTCCGTTGAAGTGGATGGCGAGTCTCCATTCCATTCCTCCCTTGCACAAGAAAGCGACTGAATGGGGTCTTTGTAATAGATCGTACACCTTGACACAGTATTGGGCCCACAAGGCGATAGGGTCGGATTGGTACGCTAAGGGAAGATCGACGTAGGCTCGCGAAAGGTACGGAGGGCGTCCTTCATCAGTCTTAAATCCGCGAGGTAACATGAGCTTCAGTTTCTCGATAGGCGCGACGAATCTGAACGGAATGCCTCTTTCGACTGCATGGGTGAGTACCCCGTTGGCCGGCAGTTCGTCTAGTAGGGCTTTGATTCGGAGCTTGACTTCTGAAAGGTCGTCAACCACGAGACGAGCATTGTCTAGCACTAAGGGGGACCATTCTCGTGTAGTCGGAGGAAATTCTGGTAAGGGAGTGAATGGAGGAAGGGAGTCGAGAACTTCTTGGATGAGAAGGTACAAAGGTACGTCTTCTGGATCTTCCAAACGATCTTCCTCTACTCTCCCGTCGTCCTCGTCGAGCGGGACCTCCAACGCCCTGTTATTGGCGTTATTTTCGGGGGCCGGAGGGACCTGAATGTAGAAAGGGATGTTGCTTTCCCTAAGCTCGCGCAACGGGGCTAGATACGTCAAGGGATCGTCGATTGAGAAGATCACGCCGACTAAGGGAACTCCCCAATCCCAGGATCGAAGATAGTCGGCGTGTTGCGTAAAGGTCGTTCGTCGATCTTCCGCAGAAGACAAGGCTAATCCCATACGACATACGCCCAAGAGGATGGCCATTTCTTCCTTGGCCGTGGCCAGCTCCTCCAGGACTTCCCTTTCACCGACGACGTTGGCGAGGGCCTCCGTCTGATAGCCGCCGTCGTAGATTCTCAAGTCGGTGTTGATGTGACGAGAGATCGACCCCAACAGCCTTCGAATCAGCTCGTAATGCTCCACGATCGACAGTCGAAGGTCCTCCCGTATCGGAGAATCGATGGCGTCCCTAGCGAGAGCTTGTGCGGCGGAGAAGGGCCTGAACGGACCCAACAGTATAGCGTGTGACGTCGGGGAACTTTAGGGCGAGTTACGGT